>JBBYHH010364958.1:0-11995 GCA_038382905.1 Daphne laureola | reverse complement strand
TAAATTACCACTTGAGTCCCTAACCTTTTTAGGAACTTACAAATTTCATCCAAAACTTCACTAAATGACAGAATAGTCCAAAGTTGGTAACTTTAGTAACTTTCAACTTTAAAGTTACTTTTTACTTTTCACTTCAACCGTAATTACATAACTTTACCAACTTTATCACAAATCATGCAACTTTATCCATAACTTTCATAAAGTGACAAAATTCTATTTTTTGTCCACTTTTTAATTCTTTTCAAATTAATTATGAAAATTATCCAATATTCCATAATTACAAAATCAACTTTCGATCAATGCAGCCCATGCCCTTAACTTTCAGCCATCTTACCAAAATGGCCCAAAACTTTACCAAATGGCTTTCTTTCAATTTCTAACTTTATTTTCTTCAACAAATGATGATTTAACGTAATTAAATCATCACAAATGCTGTGAACAGTAACAGAAACGAAAAATCTGGGTAGCCATCATCCAAATTTCGGTTTTCTTTCAATTTCACCCAAAACTTTCCAAAAGTGTCATTTTTCATTCTAAACATTTATTTCCTTAAACAAAGCACCAATTAATTTCATTAAATGACACTTATCCATAAAAAATCAAGATTAAACATTAATCCACAACAATTTCAGAAATGACCGATTTTTCCCTCAAATTTTCGGTTTTGAGCAAAATGCATCCAAACTTCCTACAACTTATCTTAATAGCCGTTAATCTTTGTTTACATCACTAATATTCCATTTAATCCAAGATTTAACAACCTAAACATCAAAAAACAAGCCTTCAAGTTTTGGCCTCATGTAGGATCTCACCATAATCATTTTTCACTTCAGTCAAAACCTTAATCCAACATAAAACAACACTAGAACATCAAATCCTCATGAAATTTCAACAACCTTCAACCCTAAATTTCATCATATAATTTCGGCCTCATCCATGAATCACCATTCTCATGCTTTTCACACATCAATCCAAGAATTAAACATGCTCCATAAACTCCCAAGAACACATATCCAACATACTTTCAACTCAAATCCAAGAATGCTCTTAAACATGCTCTCTAACCACTTTCAAAACTCAACCAACTTCATAACCACCAAGGGTGAGAGCTTACCTCAAGTAAATGGAGAGGTTTGATGAAGAATTTTGGCCATGGAGTCCCCTAAATATTCGGCCTTAAGAATGAGAAAGGAAGAGAAATTAACTTCCAAAATCAACACTAAAACCATTACTAAAAACCAAGGATCTTCCTTACCTTGATTAATCCTTGCTAACACTTGATCTTAGGCTTGATTAGAGAAGGAAAATGATGAACAAATTGGAAGAGAAAGGCTTGAAAGCGTCGGCCATGGAGAGAGTAAGAGAGAGAAGTGTTCTTATAATTTTTGCTTACTAACTCACCTTTCTCTTACTAACACCCTTTTAATGAATCCTTTACTAACTTCTTTTTCTTTTTACTTTAATTAATGTAGGATTATCCTCTTACAATTCAATGCAGTCCACTTGATCAAGATCATAAAGTTGATCATAACCCTTCACATGTTGACAACACATGTGGTTAATAACTAAGAGTTCTTAAGCTATTAACCACCTATTACTTTACCATTTATTTAATCACTTATACTACTACATCTTAGCCCACTTCTTGGCCCAAACATGTATAATTTCGGAATCCCCTTGTGCAGCCCAAATAATACATTTTTTTCAACTTTTCTGAAATGACCATTTTTCCCTTCCGAACCAATTTTTGGCAAAATATCCCGGAACTTATAAAATATCATAAATTGATAAAATTTCATTCAATGGACCTCAAATAACCCCTAAAAATGCTCATTTCATTTATCAATATTCCATATACGAAATATTCCAAAGTTCCAACAAAATTACAAACTGACCACCGGACAAAATACATCAGAAATTAACATAGTTCCGGGGTGGGTGTAACAAGTGACATAAGTGAATTTTGAAAACTTCTTTTTCAAAAACACTTTATTTTTCTCCGTTTGGTAACCAAGATCTGCTTTTTCATAAACAACTCTTTGGTTTCCAAACAATAGATCTAAATTCTTCTCACTACCAGCAAGATTTTCAAATCACTTGAAAGCTTTTCATTTTTAACCTTTAAACTTGCCACATCATTTAGAAGATTATTATTCTCAGACGTTAAGCTAAATACTAAAGACTCATACTCTTGATAGATTTGAGTAAGTTCAGTTACCTCATCTTCATGGTCATCAATGCGTTGATAGTAGCAATTTGTGCTTGATGAACTTAAGGTTGAGAAATGGATTCTTCATCATATTCTTTGGCTATGAAGAAGATGTTTTCTTTAATTTCTCCATTTGATGATGATTCATCTAATGAACCATCACTGCCACTCCAGGCACCCATCATTTTGTGTCATGTGTTCTTCTTGAAGGGTCTATTTTTATTCTTTTTGTTCTTCTCTTCATGTTGAGGATAGTCAAGGGCTATATGTCTTATTTCATTCCATTTGTAGTAGATCAGAACCTTTGAAGAGTTCATTACATGTTTCTTTTTTCTGTCGCCATCTCTGCTCTTTGGCTTAAAATACTTTCTAAATTTCCTTGCAATGAGAGCAGCTTCATCCTCACTATGCTTTTTGTCTGATTATGGATGTTCCTGAACTTTTAGGGCTATATTCTTACCCTTGTTGAGGATTATTTCTTCCTCTTTTTCCTTTATCTCATAAGTGAGTAGTTTTCCAAACAACTCATCCACTATGAGTGTTTCCAGTCTTCCACCTTCATTGATTGCTTCCACAATAGTCTTTTAGCTAGGAGGCAGACTCCAAAGGATCTTTCTGACTAGCTTGTTATTTGTATAAGATTCACCCAACTACTTCAGAGGTGTAAACATTTCATGGAACCTCATGTGTTTAATGCTCTCTTTAGGCTCCATTGTGAATAACTAATATGCTCTTACGAGCATATGCTTCTCAATGTAGGCCTAACGAATTTACACCAAACTGCCTAACTAACATGACTTTCTCAATGTCTACCTGACACACATGACATATTTCCAAACTGTCTGAATAACAAGACTTTGAATGATGATAGTAAATTGTGATCAACCTGTTGATAGAATAGACTATCAACCTTCCTCTTTCTTAGGAAGTTTCACTTGATTAGTGATGCAGACCAAGTCTAACAACACCAACTAGTGAATTTGATCAATACAAGCGTAAAAGAGTAAGCCTTCACAAAAATAGATGTAAAGACAGAAGGCTTCTTTGTAAGATGACTCTCTATAATAGAAAAGCTATTGATGATGATCTTCTAGATGCTTGCAAGTTTGTGAATGTAGGCTCGAGGGTATTTTCTAATCTTTGTGAGTGAGTAGGAGATGAAGAATATTTTTGCTTTGTATAATATGTGTCATCCTACATTATTTCTTGTATGGTCTTCTTGTATTCTTCTTTTATAAGCTCTAGGATGATTGGAAATGGGAAGGAACGTCTTGAGATCCTCTAGAGCCGTTGCACTTGAATTCTTTCCATTTGAGTGCTTTTCAAATGTTAGCTAATTGATTTATAGCTATTGCAGATCTTTGAAATTCTTTGTCATCTTCCATCAACACGTTGATGAAGATTGGCTTTAGTAATTTGATGGATTTTATTCTTCAATCTTCATCAGTTTTGAGATCTTCAAACTTGTATAGCTACTCTTATAGTTATAACCCAGTAGTTGATTGGATGAATTTATCTTTGATTTCTCCATGGTTTGTAAAACTTGAAAATTGTATCTTGAGCAATTGGTCATCAATGTGTTGATGCATGCTGCATCACATGCTTTCGAGATTTATTTCCTTTTTTGATCTGATTGCATGTTTGCATTTCAGTTTTATCAAGATCTGGTCTAATTTCCACCTGATAGTTTCCATATACTTGGTCTTTGACATGCATCCTTGAATTTCTGATGAATGTGGCTGAGAAAGAAGTCCACATTAATCAAGAAATTGGATTTGAACATATATATGCCGAAATGTTCATAACTATCCAAATAACACATCAATACCCAACAACATTACAATTTATGAGACATTGTAATGTGCTTTTGGAAATGATATGTTGCAAACTGATACGTTCTTTTTGAATAATTTATAATTGTATCTCAACAAATTTGAGCTTTCAAACCAAGAACTAGTAATCTTGGTCAAGACCTTGAATTTATCAAAACTTTGCAAATAGGTCCTCAAGGTTTTGGAATCATCGAAACATGTGGTAGAAGGTAACAATGTCAACACTTTTTACTTATTTCCTTTATTTCAATAGATCTTTTTCTGCTTCTTTGATCACTGGAATTAGTATAACTACATTTGAATGAATAGTTTGATGTTTGAGTTCTTGAAATAAAGAAAGCTTCATTTTTATTAATAATGATCTACTATTATTGAGTTTGTCTATTGTTTGTTTCAATTCACGATAATCATTATTAAGAAGTAGAGCATGAATATTGTGCTTATCCAAAATTCCCCAATTTTTTATAATATATATTTTATTTATGCTACAGGGTGAAATACTCCAACACTCCACCTTTGTCATATATTCCATACATTACACTAGATAGATATCATATTTATGGAATATGATTCACTTTCAAGATGCTTGGTGGTGAAATGGTAGACACACGAGACTTAAAATCTCATGCTAAAGAGCGTGGAGGTTTGAGTCCTCTTGAAGTCATAATATTGAGAATGTTTATTGAATTGGAATGAGTTCGGAAACGGATCAAAAAATCTTGTTGATCCTCTCTCTCTAAGAAATGTGGAATCTACTTTGAAATCGTCTGCCATGCACTGCCCCCAAGTATATGCTTCAACAGGAATCCACCCTTGAAAAAGTTCATCCACTATAATTATCATTTTTTTTGCTTATGTTCGTTAAATCTAAATGTTAGTTTAACGGTCCAGAACTTGGCTAAGACGAAAATCAAAACTAAAGAACTTCAGTAAGCTATTTTTTTAAAACAAGCTATGAATAGGATAATAAGAAAAACTAAGGTACCAAAAATGAAATTTACTAATTTGGTCAACTATTTGAAATTGTTGTGATATTCGTGAGAGGAGAGATTTGAGTGAAATAATTGATTTAAGGGTAAATTACAAAAAAAAACCCTGAAGTTTGTTGAAATCTTTAGTTTCCTCACTCTATTTTAAATTACAAAAAACATGTTTGCTTTGTATGATCAGTGACTTCTTGGTGTACGATATGCTATCAGAGTGGAGTACGCATGGTAGAATTGCATGCCCGTATTGTATCAGTGATTTGTCTAGTTTTTTGTTACTGTAGAGACGTAAACCTTGTTGGTGGGGTTGTCATAGAAGATTATTACACCGTCGACATGCTTTTTATAATAACATTTGAATATCGGGGTGTCGTGATTGCACAGATCCATTTTAGTATAAAACCGATATTGAAACTCTAAAGGAGATTGATCAGATTCAGTTCCTGCCTTTTAGGTCATACTAGGACAGACAACAACCTAATGGATTGATGTCTCTCACAACTGGATAAAGAAATCAATATTTTGGGAGGTGCTGTACTAGGCTCATTTGTTAGTTAGACATACTTGATCTGATGCATATAGATAAAAATGTTTCAACAATGTGTTCTACACGGTTATGAATAACAAACATAAAAGAGTAAAGACAATGCAAAATTGATACGTGATTTCCAGTGTTTGAATATCCGATGTCAGTTGCATTTATTTCTCGGACGTGATCGAAAACCATGTCAAACCTAAGACAATTTATAAATTGAATCAAGAACATATTGTGATGTTTGCATTTGAAGAACATTCTCAAACTTCCTTATGGATATGCATCCAACATTGGAAGTTGTGTAAACATGTCCAATAATACATTTTACGTCATGAAAATGCATGATTGTAATATTTTATGCAAACATTACTGCCAATCATTTTACACGCTAATGTTCCTGATGATATATGGATTCCAGTAGAAAATTTTTGTAAACTCTTCAGAATAATTTGTGCTAAAGAATTCTAGTTGAAAGGTGCAGAGAAGTTGGATGAATTCATTGTCGTGATGTTGTGCAAGTTCAAAAAGATTTTCTTCCATCATTCTTTGATTCTATGGAACATGTTTCTACACATCTTCCATGGCAGCTTAAAATGTGTGGTTTTTTTAAATTTTGGTGGATATTTTTATTTGAACTGATGATAAAGATGCTGAAACAAAAATGTACCAATAAACAGTTTAAGGAAGGATCAATTATTTAGAAAATTTTGGTGCAAGAGGTGGCATTTTCTCCGAGAATTACATGGATGACAATCTCAGAACTCACTTCAACCCTCAAATACGCAATGAAGTTTATACCAGAACACTCGACGAAAATGGACTATCAATTTTGAACCATCTGATAAAAAAAATTAAGGAACTATGGAATAGAGAGTTGAATAACAAGGAATTAAATCATGTCCATATCTATATTCTCCAAACTATCCAGAGGTTGAACCATACATAAGGTAACTGTACTCACATTTAATTGTTTGTACCTACTTTTAAAATATTTAATTAACTCATAATATATGTAAATGTTGTCCTTATGTATGCAATCAATTCAACGAGGTTTCATGTTCACGTTACCTGCATAAGCCATTCAAGATTTGTATGAGTAAAAACTAGCTAATTTTGTGTACTGGTTCAAGAAGTTGGCTCACGTAAATCGGTGGTTATTTCCCTCCTTTACTGTATGACTTGGCATGTTTTCTGCATCTGATAACAAAATAGTGGGGCAAATCATTTGTCCACAGGTTTGGATTTCATACCAGAGAATACGGACGGAATCAGAGGACTGCTAATTGGGGCATTTGTGTCTTTGGAAATATGAATGAAGAACATTATATGTATTTTTATGGTATGATGAACGAAATTCTCGTCCTTCGCAACAACAAAAACAATCTGACAGTGTTCAATGGGACATGGTTTGACTCGTATAAAGGTTTGGGTATGGATGAACACTTTGGAGTCACTGATGTTGACCACATCATATGATAGAAGGTTTATGATCTGTTCATCCCGCGAGCCAAGTGCATAAGTTGTTTATTTTGAGTACCCCTCCAAAATTCGGGATCTAAGAAAGCAATGGATAGTTTTCAAAATGAAGCCTCGACATTGGACATATGAAGGATGACGACCGTCCACATCAAGCTCATCATCTAGTAACACTTAGCCAAGCAAGGATGAAAAACCACTTCAAGATCCACAGATTAAAGAAATCATAATCGTGATGGAGGAACTTGATGTGACTATATCCCTAGTAGATACACGTAGAACCAAAGTAGTAGAAACATGGAAACCTTTTTGAAGATGATGACGATGATGAAATTCTAGTTGAAATTTAATCTACTTCATTAATCAATTTGCAATTTATTAACTTACGTTAGTGTAATTATCAATTTCAAGGTATCGTTAATTTTAAGCATCAATTGCAAACTAACATAGTTGTAAAAGGATTTGAAATACATTTAAAAATTTTGTCTCATCTTTTAATTTAATCATTCTAAACACATTTTATTTATGACATAATCAACATTTAATACCAATATTCTATAATAAATGAATAAATTACACATTTAGTACCGGCCTAGTAGCGGCTGTAACCGCTACTATCAATTAAATCCAAAACCCACAGCAAAACAATATGGGAATACTACAAAGGCTATCTCTAGAAGCTTCTTCTTATACCGGTTTTGTATCGCCTATACCCGTTACAAGCACTACATATACCCAGAAGCTGGATCTTCCTCCTCATTTAGACTCACAATTGACAACTCTCACCCTCAAAAACCTCAATCGTCGTTGCTAAACCTCCTCACCCAACTCTATCACTAACGTTGATTTTAGGTGACCTCTATCCCGCAACGGTCGTGCTTGCTCGTGCACTGACCTCCTCTCTAAGCCGCATATGTTCTTCCTCTCAGCATGTATTGTTGCGGCCTCCAAGGCGTCTTCCAGAAGAGACCTCGCCACCAGCCGATCCTCTTCTAACGATTTCTTCAAACTTTGGGTTAACGTTTCCAAACCCTAAATTCATTTTGTAATTACAGGTTCTATTTTCATTTTCATGGGTTTAATGAATTTTTTTTTATCTGGATGAAATGTGAAAATTTTAACTTCTTTTTTATTCTTGTTATTAATTTAGAAGAATTTTTTCATAAATCATTTTGTTTCTAAATTTATTGTGAATTTATTTTATGTTTTCTGAATTTATTCGAATTTTTATGAACTAATTTAAAATATTGTTAATTTCTTTGAATTTTTAAAATTTCGTAGAGTTCTAAAACTTTGTCTCAAATGCAAAGTTTTTAAAACTTTCGTACTAAATGGCTCACTTTTAAAAAAAAAATTGTCTGTGCTTTGAAAAACTTTTGTTCTAAATTGAAAAACATTTAACACTTTAGTGACTCAATTTCTAAATTTCTAATTTTTTTTTTACTTAAATGCAAACTTTGGTGATGAATTCTCAAACTTTTTGAAGAATTTGGACTCAATTACAATTTTTTGGAAACTTTAGTGGCTCGTTTGAAAAATTTTAAATTTTTTTGGATTCAATTGCAATTTTATTGGAAACTTTAGTGCCTCATTTGTAAACTTTAAAAAACTTTTGAACTGAATTGCAATTTTTTGGATACTTTAGTGCCCCTTTTGCAAACTTTAAAAAAAATTCAGACTGAATTGCAATTTTTTGGAAACTTTAGTGCCCCATTAGCAAAAAATTTCAATAATTTGGAATGAATATTGAGTTTTTTTTTTTTATAAATTTACTGACTCAAATGGAATCTTTTAAAATCTTTTGGACTAAATTGCAACTTCTTAAAACACTTAAGTGCCTCATTTGCAAACTTTTAAAAACTTTTCGACATCAATTGGCAATATCTGAAATCTTTAGGGTTCGTTTTGTTACAAAGTTTTCATTCACTTTTTTTTGTAAATAGTTAGATGTATAGCTAGTTGGGTTTAGAACTCATGTGTTAAAATAGAAAATCTTGTTTTGAAGTTCTCTATTTTAATGCTAGAGTTTTCAAAATTTTGAAACAAGGGTTTCCATCACTTAATCACTAGTTATACATCAAAATATTTACAAATGAAATTTGAAATAAAAATTCTAGAAAATTTTCATAAATGAACGGACATTTAGTGCCTCATTTGAAAACTTTTAAAAATCGACTCAATTGCAATTTTTACGAAACTTTAGTACCTCATTTGAAAACTTTAGGAAACTTTTAGTATGAATTGAATTTTGTTTGATAACTTTCATGACTGAAATGCAAATTTTTAGAATCTTTTGGAATCAATTGCAATTTTTTGGACATTTTAGTGCCTTAGTTGCATACTTTTAAAAACTTTTGGAGTCAATTGCAATATTTTTAAAACTTTATAGCTTCATTTACATTCTTTTTACACACACACACATATATATATATATATATATATATATATATATAACGTGTCCTATTTTAATCCAATTGTAAGAATTCATCCTATTTTAGTCCAAAAACTGTAGTTTTTTAGTCCCTATAGAGTGCGCTTACGCACTTATTAAGAGCATAAGAAGAAGGAAGAAGAAGAAAGGTCTGTAGACCTTCCTAATTATCTAGTGATGAGTCTGTCTCCATCTCCTCCTTCCTTCATCCTTCATATCATCTCCCTCTGATTCCTCCAATCCTTTCATCGTCCATTTTCACCATCATTCTTGTTCTCGAGTATTCCGTCAACTTCTTTTCCTTTATCACTGTCGCTGTCGTTGTTCATTTTGTACGTGCTTTTCCCCAAAAATCTTCATTTTGTGATTCAATCCAACGTCAAGATCGGCATAAAAAATAATCAAAAATCATCCTAATTCGATTTTTGCAACTTCCTTAATTATTTCTATCTTTTTAATCGATTAAATCAAATTATGCAATCATGTACTTATTTTAGTCCTACACAAGGAAAGGGATACCATGCTTGCGCCAACTAGCTTCCAAGACTCTTTTGTTGACTTCCGGATGTCTGTTTGACCCGAGACTTCATATGAGACTTCACCAATTCATGATCATCGTCTCAAGCCCTCAATTGATGCATTTTGGCTCCTTTCACCTCCACATTATCGCACCTACAAAAGATCAACAATAACAAGTAAAGTGCATATTTGTACTCAAAAGTAAGCTTAAACAATCGATTAAGTGCCTAAAATATCTCGGACATGTGTGTGTGTTTGCACACACAACACACTATGCTGTGTGTCAAAAACACACGCACACACTTTATTGTGGTGTTTAGAGTTAGATAATTCATCTATTTATGCTTTATTTAAGTGAAAATGATGCCCTTTACTTGTTATTACATTATCTTTTGTAGGTGCAACCAGTGGCGTATCTAGGCTCTAAAATCTAGGTGAACTGGAAAAAGGAAAAATGAACAGTCAATAATAGATAAAAAAATTGTCAAGTAAAAATAAAATTCTTACATAGTATTCATCAAGAACTCGATAAAAATACATATAAGAATTGTAAATCAAAATACAATAGCGCATATTTAGAAGTATATGATACTCTATCTGAACTGCGCTTTACGATCTCCAATAGACTCGAAGTGATTAATCATTGTCTCTGAATCAATGTCATCTACATATTCTTTTTCAATGTGAAGCATCATACAACTTGAAAGCAATCCGTCTTCCATCTTATTTCTAAGCGGAGTCTTTATAATTTTTATAGCTGAAAATGCACGCTCCGTAGTTGCAGTGGAAACAAGAAGTGTCAAGACCAGACGAATCAATCTATCAACCAAGGGGAAAAGCTTCTATAGGTCTGTTTCAGCTAATCGTCTACATAATTGTACAAGAGAAGACAATTTCTGAAAATCCTTATCAGAAACTACTTGACACTTGTAATGCTCTAATTGTAAGCTTAAAGCTCTTACCTCTCATGCATCAAAGTCTTCAAGATAGAACTTCTGTGCAAGTTTGCAAATCTTGTCAATATCAAACTTCTTGAACTGAGTTGTAGGATCCAATGATGAGCTCAAAATAAGTAGTTCGATACTTTGCTCTGTGAACCTGTCATTTAGCTCCATCATCTGAACATCTATAATCACATTAAACATGTCAAAATGATAGTAATGTTCATTTGTAACAACATCATGTTGTTGACAACCACGACCAGTGCCCATTGAGTAAGCTACATATATATTAGGCATTTCAAGACCATGATCTTCACCAAATTGTTGAACACTTTGTAAAAAACTATCCCAACCATCTTGCCACAATGCTTGAAGAAGTGTCTTGGTACTTGAAACTAAATTCATAGCGTTTACAATGTCTTGTGATTGCTTCTGTAGGGCTTGAGAAAGTAAATCAGTGATTCCCATAATTTTGTTAGTGAGCATCAAACAAAACAAAAATTCAAATGCCCTCAATGCCTTAAGGAAACCTTTTGCATCACCTCTTATACTTCCAATGAGCTCTTTATGAGTCATCATACTTTGAAGAAGCTGAGTGACTTCTTTAAATAAATTGACCAAAGTATTAACCGGAGCAAAGTGAGAACCTCATCGAGTCATACCTGCCCTTTTCAAATTACGGATCTGGTTAAGTCCTTTCCCTGTTTCAAGATCTCCAATTGCTAAACTTTCTGCAATTTGTGCTTTTTGAATGTCTTTTAACAAATTTGTACGCTTCGATGAAGAGCCAATGAAAGCAATAATGGAGTTTAGCATTTGAAAAAATAGCTGCATATCAGGAACATCTCTAGCACATGTATTCAAAGCTAATTGTAACTGATGAGCAAAGCAATGAACATAATAGGCATAAGGGTACTCATGAAGGAATAATGTCTTCAATCCATGAAATTGACCGCGCATATTGCTAGCTCCATCATATCCTTGACCACGAATATTTTGCACTAGGAGTTTGTTTGAAGAAAGCACAAGGCATATATGTTTCTTGAGATTAGCTGAAGTAGTGTCT
>JBBYHH010364847.1:0-11996 GCA_038382905.1 Daphne laureola | reverse complement strand
CTGTCACCTGATCATGATCATACTGACTCCTCCCGAACACCATTCTCATAATGTTGGCCAGTGTTGCGGTTTGAAGATGCTCCCTCAAACCCACGACCCGCCTCATCAGTCGCGATGGCGCCAATAAGTCCCAGCTGGAGCGAAGCCGATGGCACGACTGAACATGAGAAGCTTAGCGGAGAGCTTGATGGGGCGGGTGGCGAAGTGAGGTGAAAAGAGGATTTCACGTGCAATGGAGGGGTCAGAGGTTACGACCGCAGGCGTGGAGCCGATGGTGAAGGCCATTAGCCTGGTAGCGGCGGCTAGGGTTGAAGCCATGCGAGCTAGGGTTCGGTGAGGCAAGCCATGTGTGAGAGCCAGCAAGCTGCCTATGAATGGGAGGCCTCTGGGGCCGGGTATGGGCACCCGACCCATCTTGGCCCGGCCATTCTTCCATGCAGAGCCACCGGGGGTTTGAACCCACGACAAATTAAAGCAACCATGATTATGAGTATGAGAAGGAAGTTGAGTACGTAAATTTATACTATTATGGTGCTGAATGAAGGTGCAGGCCGGGAGTAGTCTGAAGTTGAGCCAAGAGGAGCCCTTGCTGAAGAGTGTTGCAGAAAAGTGATCCATGGAATAATTTGTTCACTGATATGCTGGAATAGGTAGTTGATTGATGTGCATGGGTGCATGTTTATATACGGAAAATGTGGCTGTAATATTATGATGGCAAAAAACATAAATATATCCCTCAATTCTTTAATTTATCATAAATTAATCACTGAATTTTTTATCCAGTTGAATAAATTACTGAATTTTTATAATTATATCAGTCGTATAACTGTATGATTATAATTATAATGAGACATTTAACTGTAGCTGTATGATTATAATTATTAAAAAAAATGATCTAAAACTCAACAACTAATTGAAATAATTATACAAAAACGGACCGTTATTCAAACTTGGGAAAAGAAAAGGAGCTGTCACAAACAAAACGGAAAAGAAAGGGGACAAAAACGGTCATTACTTCTTTTCTGTTTCCATCCGCTCCGGTTGATAACATGAAACATTTCTGAGAAATCTACACTTCTCTAATGGCGGTTCCCTCTCCAGTGAGAGCAACGCAGAGATGAGCATGAGCTCTCACCTCTTGCCTTTGCCCTTACCTTCTCTCCCACCGACCCAGAGAACCCACATCCCTCCGCACATTTACTCGCACCCCACCGCCATCCTCCTCGAGCTCTGTTCTTCCGCCCATGAACTCCGCCAGATCATCCCTCTCGTCTACAAGCACGGCCTCTACAACGAGCATTTCTTCCAGACCAAGCTGCTCGCCTTGTTCTGTAACTACTCCTGTGTCAATGAAGCTGCCCGCGTTTTTGAGCCCATCCAAGACAAGATCGACAGTCTTTATCACACAATGCTCAAAGGGTACGCGAAACACACCTCGGTTGATGAGGTTGCTTCCTTCTTTGTTAGAATGCGGTGGGACGGAGTTTCGCCTGTTGTTTATGACTTCTCTTATCTGTTGAAGGTTTGCGGCGACATAGGCGAGATTAGGCTAGCTAGGCAGATTCATGGGCAAATGGTTCATAGCGGGTTCTCGTTGGATGTGATTGCAATGGCGGGGTTGGTTAGTATGTACGTTAAATGTAAGCAGATTGAGGAGGCTTACAAGGTGTTTGATAGAATGCCTGACAGAGACTTGGTTTCATGGAATACAATTATTTCCGGCTACGCGCAGAATGGATTACCCGTAGTTGCTCTCCAGCTTGTTACTCGGATGCAAGATGAAATGCGTAGGCCTAGTTCAGTCACAATCGTAACAATTTTGCCCATAGTTGCGGAGATGGGAGCAATTAAGATTGGGAAACAGGTTCATGGTTATGTCATAGGGGCTGGTTTTGAATCCGTTGTGAACGTTTCAACTGCTCTGCTTGACATGTATTCGAAATGCGGTTATGTTGGATTGTCTAGAATGATTTTTGATAGAATGAAGCATAGGAGTGTTGTCTCTTGGAATTCCATGATTGATTGCTATGTGCGAGGTGGGAATCCTGTAGAGGCTTTAGCAGTTTTTGAAAAGATGTTAGGTGAACAAGTGGAGCCTAATGATGTTACTATCATGGCAGCGCTACGAGCGTGTGCTGATTCAGGTGATCTCAATCGGGGGAAATTAGTTCATGCCTTGCTGGATCAGCTAAATCTGTCTTCCAATGTTCCAGTGATGAATTCTTTGATCTCTATGTATTTCAAATGCAAGAGAGTTGACATTGCAGCATATATATTTAAGAACCTGGATGGCAAAACCCTTGTCTCTTGGAATGCGATGATATTAGGGTTTGCTCACAATGGGTATATTAATGAAGCCTTGAACTGCTTTCATGAGATTTGGTCTTGGGGAGTGAAACCGGATTCATTTACAATGGTGAGTGTGATCACTGCACTTGCAGAGCTATCAGTTGCTCGGCAAGCGAAATGGATTCATGCCCTTTGCATAAGAACTAGTTTAGAAGGTAACGTGTTTGTTATGACTGCACTGGTTGACATGTATGCAAAATGTGGCGAAATTCAAAAGGCCAAGAGGCTATTCGATATGATGGATGAGCGGCATGTTACTACATGGAATGCCATGATTGATGGTTATGGAACACATGGGCTTGGAAAGGATGCTCTAGAGCTGTTTACGCGAATGCGAAAGGGATCTGTTAAACCAAATGAGGTAACATTTCTGTGTGTTCTCTCTGCCTGTGGCCATTCCGGGATGGTGGATGAAGGGCTCTGTTGCTTTAACAGCATGAAGAAAGATTGCAGCATCGAGCCTGCTATGGATCATTATGGTGCAATGGTAGATCTACTTGGTCGAGCTGGACGGCTAGATGATGCTTGGAATTTCATCCAAAATATGCCCGTGGAGCCGGAGATTAACGTATACGGTGCAATGTTGGGTGCTTGCAGAATCCATAAGAACGTCAAACTTGGTGAGAAGGCTGCAGAAAAGCTATTTGAGCTGAACCCAGATGAAGGCGGCTACCATGTCTTGCTTGCTAACATATACGCGGGTGCATCGATGTGGGACAAGGTGGCTGAAGTAAGAACGATGATGGAGAAGAGCGGGATTAAGAAAACCCCGGGCTGCAGTCTAGTAGAGTTGAAGAACAAGGCTCACAGTTTCTACTCTGGAGGTACAGACCACCCGGAGTCGAAAAAGATCTATTCCTACCTGGAGGAACTGGGAGATAAGCTCAAAGCAGCAGGATACAGTCCTAATACGACTTCGATTGTTGATGTTGAAGATGGTGTGAAGGAGCAGCTGTGTAAGACGCACAGTGAGAGGCTGGCTATTGCATTTGCCCTGTTGAACACAGCACCAGGTGCAACCATACAGGTAAGGAAAAATCTGAGGGTTTGTGATGATTGTCATAATGCAACCAAATACATATCGCTGGTGACTGGAAGGGAGATTATTGTGCGCGACATGCATCGTTTCCATCATTTCAAGAAAGGAACTTGTTCTTGTGGAGATTATTGGTGAAATTGAATTTGTACAAATTAGCTTTTTTAAGCCTATTCCTTTGCCAAGACAGGTTACTCTAATAACTACGAAATCAAAAGAAAGGACACTAATGTAATGATATTTCCTTGAAGATAATAGCAAGGTAATGTCTGAAGTCATGGCTGCTGGAAACAGCAGTTCACATGTAAAAACTATAGACACAACTGATAACTCTACCACTGCTAAATCACATTAGCATCATGCATATATAGTTCTACCCAGAACCCTAAGACTTCCTATCAAAACCCATAAAATAGCACATAGAGCACCCACGGCCGACACAAAAAAGAATCCTTTCCTTGCACCTGCCCTTTTCACAGTAGCAGCTCCATTACCTGCAGGTGCAGTGGACAAGTTGGTGCTCTTGATGGTTAGCTTTAACCTATTGAAGCTGGACATCCGCTCAAATGCTCGGTTTACTAATGGACTCTCTGCAGCAGCAGCAGGAGTTGTAGGGATTGACTCAACAAATGACCAAAGAGCAGAAGAAATCCGACTTGTTCCAGCAACCTCATTGTTGGCTCTTTGAGGTGGTATTACATCTGATGTCAAACCTAAACAAAAGCACAGAAAAAATAACCACAAACCATGAGTTACCACTTGCATGTTACTTCACCAAGTATTACAGAGTGGCATTTACAAAAATAATCTTTTAACATGACCACTGCAAAAACGAGTACTAGTCAGAATAGGAAGGCTCTTAACGCTGGTTTAGTTCCCATCTCACACCAAGAACTCTGATTGGGTAGTGGATGGGCTAGGAAATAGCAGCTTTGTCCAAATACAAGCGAAGATCAGATAGAAGAGCTTATGAAATCAGTTAAGAGAATCATGCTAGTAGCTACCAATGGTGTACCTGGAGCAAATGAGGTTTCGCTATATGATGCGTCAGAAGTAAAGTCATCAACTAGCAAATCATTCATCCAAAGGTTGTCCTGATCATCCACAGATTGATACTGCAGATGGTTATCAGTGGAACTAAACGCAAACTGCAAACTTGGTTCATCCACAGCTGGATAAAATTGTGCTTCATCTTCAAACTTAATAGTATCTGACTGTGTTTGCATTGAGAAATTCCCTTGATCCATAAAACCATCCCCATACACATGTGGTTGTTCTTGTGCGAGAGTTCCTTGATCAATGGAACCCCCAATGTCCTGAACAAACATAGCAGCATCATGGTAAAGGTCCATCTCACCAAGTCCATCAAACTGCAAATCCTCCACAGGTTTCTCAGTTTCAGAAACGATAGGCTCAGGAGCAAGTAGGTCGTCCATTTCAAGGAAACCTTGCTCAAAAACTATTGGCGTCAGTTCAGTCTTGCTTGATAAAGGTGTAACCTCAGGTGCCTCAACTGATTCCAAATTAGAAGTTGGTGAATGCTGGAAGTCAAAGTTTGTGTACTCAAGATTCTGCTGCTCAAATGAAAACAGATTCCTGTTAGGCTGAGGAGACACAGTTTCCATTGAAGATGTATCCAGCAGATCACTGTGAGGCTCGTCGCCACCAAACACCTGAAGACATAGAAATTCAATTACTACAGATCTTTTTAAACTAGTACTATAATTTATTCATCCCATTTAAACATAATTAGATCAATCAATACAAAAACCTGAGGTGGGGAGTAATTATTCACAGCAGGTTGTGGCTGTGCAAGCACAGGCACATTTTCTGTTTGTTGCAAAAACTCCTCAAAGTCCTGTAAAAACTGAAGATGGTCATTCGCTCCAGTGCCATTACTAAGGTTGACCCCATTTAGGCACTTTGCAACTGCACCAGAACTGATAGACTTAACTTCTTCATCACCAGCCCACTCTTCTTCATTAAACGGAGCTCCATACTGCTCACCATTCTTAGGGCCAGGTCCACTTTTCTTGTAGACTTTGTAAAGAACATAATGATCCTGAAAATTGAATCATAAATTAACTTCAAGGAAAAAAAAAACAAGAAAACGATAAATGAGGAGTCAAAATTCTCTTCTTATTGTGCATACCTTAATATTTTGGCACCTTCTCAGTTCCTCATCATCCAGTACATACTCGTGCATAACCCAGTCAGTTCGTTCACCTTTTGGTGCGCGACCTTTATAAAATACAAGTGTTTTCTTAATCCCAGCAGTCCGAGAACCATAGGTAATGTTTCGGTCCTTTCCGGTAGCTTTCCAGTATCCATGTCTGGTTGCTCTGCTAGATCTTCCTGCATTTGGATACTTCCTGTCCCTTGGGCTAAAAAAGAACCACTGCCTGTCTCCAGATTTCAATATGGATTGACCTGCAAATCATATCATTTGATCAGACAAATCCAATACTCACAAACACCAGACTATTTCAAAGCTTAGTAACACCTCCATCAAAATCTAAAGTAGTTCACTGAAACTCAACAATTGAAGATCATAACCAAATCTATTTAACACCACAAATTCCCATCTGATTTTCAGAATCAACATTCCAATCAAATCACAGATACAGACTTCAGTTTTCACATGAAAACCATCAAGCAAATAGCAGATGTGATTACAAAGAAAACTATACGATTCGAGCCCGTCAACGGAGAAGCGCTAATCAAGACGAGAATAGAGTCAACGCTTTTGGGAGGAAAGAAACATCATCAGAATTCCAATAACTACTGAACCAAATCCGAAAAAATAAAGAAGTTGAATCACACACACACCAGGCAGCTCTTCGGGATCAAACTTGTAGATATCGGTCTCTCGGATGATGTCAAGCTTTAGCCTTTTCTTACAGATCTTCCGCTTCAGATAGTACAAAACAAGCTCTTCATCTGTCGGGTGGAACCGAAACCCAGGTGGCCATATCTGATCCTCATCAATGCTACAATCCGACGACATCTTCATCGTCTCTGTTACGATTATCACCCTCAGCAAATAAAACCCTTCGATCTAACAAATTGACGGAACAAAACCCCCAAAACTGTTAAGTCTTTGAGGCAGCAAAGAGGAAAAGAGATCTACATGATAAAACCGGAAAGAAAAAGAAGAATTGAAGAAAGATGTGAAATCTGTGGCTGTGAGTCGTGAGAATTTCCAGGAAACTTTGCCCTTTCGAGGGTTTTGTTTTCCTTATGGATGAGTTCTGATTCTGAAGGGGAAGGTTTAGTGGAGAACAAGAAATGGAGTCGTAGTCAAAGAAGCTGTATGTAGGTAGGGTTTAATTCCTCATAAGTCACAACGGTTTAATTACAATGTCATTTCGACCCCAAAATTGTGTTTACTAGTGCAATTTACTCTATTTTTTACTTTGAAATATTCTGAAATTCTTTAACTTTAGTTATTGTCTTTATTGGAATTTTATTTTAAATTTTTGTCATGCTACAGTCTCATTTTAAAAATTATGGTGTATTTTTAGTCCAATCATCAATTTTAGAGGAAAATGATAACTTTAATTACTAAAATTTTCTTAAACACTGTATTTGCATCCTAAGTATCTACCAATTTAGTGTGCCCCTAACAATTGTAAACCTTAACAATTTTACTCATAACTTTTCAACCATCACCTTTAATCCACCACTCTTCCTCTCACCAAGGGACCACTGTCAGACCGTCAGCTGCCGACTTTAATAAAATGGTTGGAAAGAATTGAAAAGAAGAGGAGGAATTGAAAAGAAGAAAGTAGAAGGAGAAGGACTAAATTGTAAAGCTATGAAAGATTTAGGAGTGGGTGGTGCAATTAGGTAGGTAGTGAGGAGACAAGTCAGTGGACTGGAAGGGCAAAAGGCAAAATGTGAAGTAACCTGGAAGCTTCAATTAGAATTTTTCTACATATAATATGATTAGATACTTCATCCGTCCCATACTACTAATAACCAAACTTTCCTTTTATGGTTATCCCATAAAATTAATCACATTTATTTTTAAAAAAATATTTTCATGATAATTTTACTTAACTACTCTTTATTCTTTCCCCTTTAAAACACACTTTTAATTATGAAAAAAACATTATTTCCTCTACCCTTCCCCTGCCTCTCGAACTTCACCCATTTCCTCTGTTTTTTTTTTAAGTCTATGTTTTTAACAGACTAAAATTGATCAAAATTATATTCTTCATTGATCAAAATTATATTCTTTATTACGGGTCCATATTAATTCAATTGATCAAAATTATATTCTTCATTATCATTTCTTTATTTTATCTTATTACGATCGAGTATAAAATTTTAAAATCGTCTCTTAAATATCTCGTCTTTTTTTTAGTTTGTAAAATAAATCATTTGTTTTATGATTGTGACACATGAATATTTTGTATCTATTTTTATTTTACTTTTTGGAGCTTTTAATTATTATTTTTAATATTTTTTATTCTTTAAAATTCTTTAAGATTACTTTCTTTTACAATAAATTTATGTTACTCATTTTTAGCTTTTCCAATTCAACCAATCAATTTTTTTTATTACATTTTCTAATTCCTTAAAAAAAAATCATGTTTCTAACTGAGACTTACATTTTTCTAATATGTGCTCCTTTTCCTTTTAATGCTTGCAATTTTGTCATTTCTTATTTTTTTTAGTTAACCTACTATTTTTTTTCTTTTTCAATTCAATCAATTTGTTTTTCACTCATGCTTTTTATTTTATAGGTAATTTGAGTTTATATTCTCAATTATTCAGACCATAACTTTGTACTTTATTCGATTTTAAAATTAGAATATTTAAGTTAGCTATATTTCATATTTAAACTTGCTTACTTAATTTTGGGACATTAAACTTAATTTGAATATTGTTTTTAGTTACTTTTTTTATACATGTATTGTCTCATTTATGTTATATGAATGTTGTATATTATCTCAAACAAGTTGTTTTATTTATGTTTGATTAATGTTGGACGTTTTTAATTAGTTATAGTTTGTTTTTGTTTTTTTTGTCAAACTCATGTTATTATCATTTATTTGTTTTTTATATTCTATATTATTCTTTACACTTGACCACAAACATTTTATTTTATATTTTTGTTTCAAATTTATGTTATCCATTTCCCCTAATTTTAATTTCTATTTTTGAATTCCGTCTAAATATTTCATGTTTTTTTTTTTTCTCATTTGATAATCTCATTAACATTTTTATTTTTCACTAATATATGTTGGATTTAAACCCGCAACGAAGTTCGGGATAAGAAACCTAGTATTTTCTGCCTCTTAAAGATGCTTATTTTCATCTCATTGCTAAGCATAATATTGTGAAGTGGAATCATTTGATTTGGGGCCCTCTCATGTTCTCAGGACCTCTCTAATTTTCTGGTTTGTGGCTCTCAACAGGTTGCCTACTTTGGATAGATTATCCTTGTGGAAGGAAGAGCTGAATCAGGTATGTTTGTTTTGCTCTGATCTTGGTGAATCTAGAAACCATTTATTCTTCTATTGCCTTTTCTCTATGGCTGTTTTACATAGGGGTTTGAGAGTGGTTAAATTATTTGCCCCTCCTTCGAATTGGTCCTTTTGTTGTGATTGGTTGCTTAAGTGCACTAAAGGTAAATCAGTCAAGTCGAAACTAAGGAGAACACTTTTCGTTGCCCTCGTTTACTGCATTTGGCGTGAGCAAAATTCTCGTGCTTTTGCTGCTGTCAAGGCTGAAACTATTATGGTGGTTGCTAATGTTATTCATTTGGTTGAAGTGAGCAATGCTTTTAGGCTCGTTGATCTGTTCGCCGTTTGATCTAGTTGCAGGAGTTTAGTTATGTACTTAGGACTAAGCTATATATGGTTTTAGTCTCTTTAAAAGTTATTTGGCTCATTCTCTTTTGATGTCTCATTTTGGTTATTTTTGTATAGTGACAGTCATTTGCTCTTGTAAGTGTCGTTGGAGTTTTTTTATTAATGAAATGACACAGGATGGTGTGCTTCCGCTCTATCTATAAAAAAAATAAAAAAAATGACTATAACCCTTATGTAAGTGACGTTTGATTTGAAGGACTTAATATTTGAAAAATACTTTATGTTATTATGATCAAATCAATAAATTAAATTAATGATGATGGCTCTCTTCGCTTAACCTAGGCTTGCGCCTTATCAGGATATTGACCGAAATTGACCAATTGGTAATGACTTGTTTACCCCTACACTAACCTTTCTTGAAAAAACGTCTCAAGGAGGACAGAAACGCGAAGAAAAGAATCAAAGGGAGAGGGAGAGAGGGGATTAATCAAGCAAATCATCAGCAGAGGCTCTTTCATCTCATACCTACGATGGAAACAGAAACCGAGAGATTGCTCCGAGAAACGCACCACAACGCAGCTCCGACTACTGACACGGATCCCAAAACCGTGACGGCGAACCTACCCGAAGTGGAGATACACCTGTATCGTCAGGCCAACGGCCCGATCGCCGTCTTCAACTCGCCGCTCGGCGGTTGGGAGCAAGACCAGCTGGATGTTCGTGATTTACTGGACAAATACGGCTTCAAATCCATCTTCGCTTTCAACACTCACTCGGGTCGGGGCGTCCCGATCCGGTTCCATCGGAATGGCAGGTCGATGCTCACTTACAAACATGGATCCGTTATTTACATCGACGGAGAGCCCAAGGTACTTCTCCGATTCCTAGCCTCTTACCTATTCCTAGCTTTATTTATGGAATTACTGATGAATTATGAATACAGTAATAGTTTATCACCATTCGAGATTCAGAAGAAGTTGGAATTCGATTATTCCTCCATCAATTACTACTATTGAGTTTCAGAGATTTTTCATGATGTTTATAAATCAGTGGCTTATCTTCTTCAACTGAATAGCTGATTTCAAGTGTCTCGTTTTCATTTTATATTGTCTGCCTTTCGTTTTCAAGTTATGAGCATCTCTATGTAAACTAGGAGATAGTTCTAGCTCTGGTAGTGTGAGTACTTCTCTGGGGCCTAATTTTAATTTGATATGATTTTGTTATCATATACTTTTCGGTTTCATTCATACAAGGGCCAAGCTTGATTAGTGTCTTTATATTCAGAGCTGGATTAGCTCTGTATTTACTTAAAATTAAATGCTGAGTCATGACATTTTGTCAGTCTCCATGTTAATTAAGCAGACCTCATTTTCACTTGGCTTTCCATAAACACTGTCTGCCTCTCTTCCCCCACTCTGATCTTCTGGATCCTTAGTCATGCAGCTTACAGTCCTCTCTGTCATTAAACCAAATTCGAAACATTAGTGCATTAAACCAACACTCTCCCCATCGGTGGTTATTGTCATAAGACATAAAACTTCATGTTGAACTGAATTTTATTGTGTGCTTGATTGTTTGATCTTGTTATCTACTAGTTTCTGGTTGTCTAATGGAGTACAGGAGAAAAGCAGGGAATATTGGGTTTCTCTTGAGAGTATGTAGTATGCTCATAAAGTACCTGTGTAGGCTTACTTCAAAAAGAAATAAAGATGTAAGAGAGAAACGTGGAGTGGATGAGATTTAACCAGTAATTCACCCACCCCACAGTTAATGGGGTATGAGGGAACCAAAGGAACAATGGTTGTCTCACGTCTGTTTGTGTAGCTATAACATTTGACTTATTGATGCGCCCAGAATTTGTGAGGCTTTGTTTGGAATTAGTTAAGGATGGCAGTACAATGGTTTTTTACCTTTCTGTATATCCCAAATTCCCATGGGGTTAAAGAACCAGCGGTTTAAATTAGTTCCCTTTCCATCATACTTCCATCATCTATCCTTCATCTTATCGCATGGTCCTGGTTCGGCATGAACTTAGTGTTCCTAAGAATCAATAATAGCTTATGGTTTACACTAGGAACTGTTCAGTATGGGCGTAACCAGGTCATTGAAACTGGAATAGGCATAACAAAGTCATTGAATGTTTAATCCTAGTTTGTGGTTCAATGCTGTCGTAAAAGTCCAGCTTCAATTGCTTGATGATTTTCCCATAAAGTTCAACTTTTTAGTTTTTGTTCCTCTTTGATTCCCTAAGAATGTACAGATAGAGTACTACTCCTACAAGTTTGTAACAGTAGGCTTGCCGTTTCCTTTTTACTATCTTTCCCCTTTACTGCTGCATTAATTTTATCTTTATCGTTAAGGCGCTGAACATGTTTCTGACAATCCAAAATCGCTTCTGATTAGTCTTCTCTTTTCGCATGCTAATTGCAGGATTCCGCCATCAGGCCTATAACCAAGATCTTGGTATTCGCAGCAGTTATTACTATTATAACATCACTAGTTCTGAAAGATCCTCCGGAGTGGATTCAACGGCTGAACGTTTTCGGCGGGAACTTCCCTCCCTGGGTTTTGGCTCTCATCGTGATCGTCTTCACGCGCATGAGGAAGCGAACGAGGGATGTCTTGAAGAAGCTGGGGTGGTGAAGGAAAAGTTGAAGCAACACAAAGTTTAGTACGCAGCACCGTAAGTGCCGATTGATCTCATGCTTGCCTGTGCTTTGATTAAACTCCTCAGTGGCTGCTATCTATCACCATTTCATCCCTGCAACTTTCTGAATAACAAAGAACCC
>JBBYHH010364846.1:3822-31169 GCA_038382905.1 Daphne laureola | reverse complement strand
ACAGTTTCATCCATATACCAAGAAGCACGTACAGGGGAAAGCCCATAACATCTAGAGCAACAAGCATTCGCATTTAAACAAATTCTTCACCTTTGTTAGACTTCATCCTCATGAAGAAGCATATTCGGAATGCCCTTGTTCACCGGAAACTTCCGACCGGTCTCCGGACAAACGATCGCGCCCTCCTCCAGGTGTAGCTCCAGCAGCGCGTGATGGAACTTGCCGAGCAGCTCTTGGTCTGCCTCCAGAGACGCCGACTCCGGTGCCTCCTCCGGGAGCTCGCTGTAGCCCATGGTTCGAGCAGCCGCCACGAACGCCGGCCACTCGATCTTGGGGAAGATGTTCCGTAGGAAATCGGGGTTCATTTCAACCGATTTCTCCACCACTTTCTCTGCTTCGATTCGGAGCGGGAAGCCGTTCGTCACCCCCTTTATGTTTGAAGATAGCATGTTGTGAGTGAGAAGCCTCATCGCTGTTTTCCGGCGGCGACGATCGATGATCTCTCTCACTTCTGCGACTGTAAACTCGATTCAGAAAAGGTTTACCGAAGGTTCTTCTCTTTTGTTTCGCGTAGTTGCAAATTGGGTTACGACGAATACATGCAATGATCCCTATTCACACTACATTCGTCTAATTCCGTTCATAAAGTTACAATTCTACCAAATTTGACACTGACAGAATTTGTGAGCCATAAGTTACATTTGAGCCATGTTTTATGAATGAGCCATAAAATTATAAAATTTGTGTACCATCTTGGTGATTAAAGATATCCACCTCAATTAGTTGTAGATTTTCTTTTGCACAGAGATTGAAAATAGTGGAGGGCTATAGGTATCTTTTTTTATTATGACTTTTAGTGGAATGGAATTTCAGTAAATTAATTTGTTTGTTAAATACATTTGTGTGAATGAAAAGTCCATTTAGTTATCAATTTTTTTTAAAATTTCATTTCAATTTTTCTTTGTAAATATTTGGATGTATAATTAGTGATTAAGTGATAGAAAACCTTGTTTTAATTTTTTTGAAAACTCTAGTATTAAAATGAAGATTTTGAATACAATTTTTTTTGTATGTATAACTAGAATTTTACAAAGTTTTGAATACAAAATTTTCTCTTATTAATAACTAGTTATACATTCAACTATTTTAAAAAAATATTTTGAAATGAAAATTTTGGTAACTAAACGAAAACCAGATAGTTTTTTGAGGGACAATCCAATTATAAACTACTATCTCCGTCCCTCATTAGTTTCATATGTTCGACTTTTAACATTGTTTTTTACTTAAATTATTACAATGAATAAATTTTTAGAAAATTCTTAAAAAATATAAATACATAGATAACAAAAAAATTAAAATATTTTAATAGATTGTGAAAATTTGAGTTAAAAATAATTTTAAATGTCAAATATGTACAACTAACGAGGGATATAGAAAATATTTTTGTAAGGATTGAGAAAGTATAACAATTTTTCTTTTCTTTTTTGAACAACGAAAGTATAACAATTTATAGTTGCTAACTTACCAAACATCAAATATTTTCACATATCTACACAATCATAAACTACTTACCATATAGGAGGTATTAAGGTGAATATTTTTTAGGATAAAGTGAAGTTTTTGAATAATGGAGAAAAACTTTATAAGGGAAAAAATAGGAGGAAATAGTAGTAAACTTCAATAATTTTAGGAGTTTCCCATTAAAGCAATAATTATATTATATCCAAAACACACCGGGCCCGACTGAAGCCCATAAAAGACCGGCCCAGCCCGCCCATCAGAGCCCACCGGCGACCTGGTAGTTGAAGATCCAGGAAGATCGCTGTCCACCACCGTCTCTTCACCAGCCAGCAAGTCGAGTCTGCCGACCGAAAAGAAGCAGAAGAAGAAGAACAACAACGTCGTCGTCAGGCAGAGCACCCAGCACGAAAAAGCGAACAAAGAAAAGGAAATGGAGAAAGAGGGAAGAAAAAGGCAACAGCTTCAAAAATTTACAGGAATATCTCTTCTTCAAACTGATGATCTTGCATAGAAAGACAAAAACCGTCGAAAAAAACACCTCCAATCATTCTTTTTTCCGATTTTCGTCTGCCCAACACCACGTTAACCCCATTACTCTTCTCTCTCTCTCTCTACAGTGCTACCTGTCGCCTTCAGCTGCGACTTTTGCATCACTCACTCACTCACTACCTTCTCTCTCCACCTTTCCGCATTTCGTCGTTTCTTTCTATAAAAGGTGGTTCTTAGGGTTTTTGAGGCTGGATATGAATCAGCAGCAAGGCTCCGGACCCAAAGATCCGGAGGAGGAAGACCAGGTGCTTCAGGCGATCGAGGCTGCGCCGGAGACGGGGACTGTAAAGACGGCGTTGGAGGTCGTTATTGCTGCTGGTGGCGGAGAGAAAGAGGTTGTTTCCGCCGATAGAGGAGGGGACGATTCGATGGAGGATGATTCGGTTGGTCCAGCGACTGTGTTTTCTATTCGGCTCAAACAGCCTAGGTCTAATTTGCAGCACAAGATGAGCGTCCCTGAATTGTGCCGCAATTTCAGGTTGGAATGAGGGTACCTAGTATCTTAAGTTCCAGTGTGACGGTTGGTTGTGTTAATCATTTCGTCAAATGCTAATCATATATTGTTCTTGTTGCTCTTCTTCCTCTTCCAGTGCTGTTGCGTGGTGTGGCAAGTTAAACGCCATAGCTTGTGCCTCTGAAACTTGTGCGAGAATTCCAAGGTCTGTAGTTGTTCTAGTACAAATCTTATTTCTTGGTTTCAGTTGCTCTTCCCATTGTGAATGTTTCTAGGAGTATTTTATTTTTCATTAGTTCTTCTTTCCCCCGTACTGCTTAGTTCAAATGCAATTCCACCATTCTGGATCCCCATCCACGTAGTTATTCCGGAGCGTCCAACCGAATCCTCTGTTTTCAATGTTATAGCAGGTAGTCCTTTTCTGCTCCTTCCATTACTCTTCTCTACCCTGTTATTTCTTTTAATTGTCTGATTTACATGCTGCTACATCTGTCTCTTTCAATCGTAGTTTGAGATTTTCATTCTTCAACATGTGCTTGTATTTTTACCAGTTTGAGATTCCCAGTCTTAAACAAGATTACCATTCGTTTAGTTTACATTTTGTTTAGGAGCCTGTTGAAATATGGATAGAATGATACTGTTAGGAAGAGAATTTGTTAAGATTCGAAGAAAGTTGTTAACGAAACAATCTTAGCTGGCACCACGTCACTAAGTATTAACACTTCTACTCAAAACAGCTTAAAATGATCTAACATATGGAGAGTTAAATGGACATTGTAAATGCTTAAGTGAATCCTCAGATAAACCATTAAATTAAGCAATTTTTTTTTTTTCCCCTTCTGCTGGAGCTCATTTACATATCATCCGCTAAAGGCTTTGAAGTCCCTAGGATTTCTAGATTAAGAAAATCTTTTCTAGATTATCTGGTAGTAGTAGAGCTATTTTATTAACATATTTTTCCCTTGAATTGCATTGTTTTTTTTCCCCCTTTATAAAGAGAAGCTGTATTAGATGGCATTGAGTACGATGCTCCAAGAAAAGAAGATTTCAGACTCAACAGTTTCAAAATATGAAACTCTATCCCCTACAAACCCCAAAAACAAGAGTGCTTAACTTCTGTGCGTCACTAGTAGTATAAAATTTGTGGATGAAAAGGACTATGATCAACAAATGTTCTCTGCTCATTGTACCGAGAATTTGTACTTTGAAAAGGTAGAGAAGATTTGATTCTGATGGATCTTAGGATCTAGGGGAATGCATTCCAATCTGTTTATTGTTTAGGGTCCTATGGAGATGTTTTTAGGTGAAATGAGGGTAGGAACTAGGAATCGGATTTGGAAGAAGAAAAGCATAGGTGAAACTTGGCGATGGATCCTGGGCTATGTTGTATTGTCTTGTTTATTGGGTTCATTTTTGCAGTGATTTTCCCCTTTCTTTCGAGCTTGTAAAATGATGACCTCGCTTCTACGATAAGAACGACAGACATTGAAGACTCAATCGCATCGATTTCATTGACTGTTCTGCTTGCCATGAAAGACTTCGATCCTACGGTTTCCTAATCTAGCGACTTTCGGATTCTTGAACCCAATTTCTTGAACAGGTTGTGTGATGAAAAGGAGCCCTTAATCAGCTTAAACAATTAAAGAAACCTGAACTTACCTATTTGATTATAGAACGGATCTTGGTGGAAAGGTGTAAGAGCTGCAGCCCTAACCAGAGGAACTGGCCCAACTCTATTGACCAAGGGGCAATAGAGGGCCAGGAGCGGGCGATACAAAATTTTTCTGCCAATTTGTAGGGTTCTTATGCACACTAAGACGATTTCTAAAAAGCCACAAGCTTTTGTGTTAACTGTGCCTTTATTATGTGGAATAGTTACGTTCTTAGGTACAACATTAGGATTCTTATTCAGCTACTTTTTAAAGAAAGTAGCATCTTCTCTTAGTTCTTCTGGGTTATACTCAAGAAACTGTTACACACACACACACATCTTGAGCTTTGTAAAGCTTTTATACATTTCATCATGCATATGATTTGTTTGGCATGATTTAACACGGTTTGATTAAAGTGTGCCTGTGTATGGCATTTAGAACCTTTTCTTATGTATTTTTGCCTTTGTATTCGAAGTCTTTTCGCATATTTGATTTTGCAATGTACTGCTCAAGTAATTACTTCACTAAACCTTTTCAGATTCTCCTCGTGATTCTGTTCAATTTATTGAGTGGTCTCCTACTACTAGTCCTCGTGCTTTATTGGTGGCTAATTTCCACGGGAGGATAACTATATGGACACAACCTTCTCAAGTAAGATTGCCGAATATTTTTCTCAAATGTACAAGATTCTGCAAAGAAGATGCAACAGTATATGTTAATTAATGAAGTATATGCCTGTCTGCAGCATTTTACTTCTCTAACCCGTGCTGTGGTCATATATGGTAAAGAGAAAATCTTACGGTATCCTTGTGAAATGTATTTTTAGGGTCCTGCTAATCTAGTTCGTGACTGTAGCAGTTGGCAGCTTGAGCATGAGTGGCGTCAAGATATTGCAGTAGTTACAAAGTGGCTATCAGGGGCGTCAACAGTAAGTTTTTTTCATGGACCTGTGACTCTTATCTGAAACGAGTCACTTTAGGTTCTTAAATTGTCATGTAGTGGTGGGCATGTTTTTTTCTTGAAGGTTAGGTGAGTCTTTAATGTAGTGGCTGTTGGTAATCTTCAAGAGTCCTAACATTGTTGCCTACACAGTATGTTAAGGATTGTTATTCTAGACTGGACTTTCATGTTTCTGATGAGTTCTTATATTCCTGTTGAGCATCTTCATTCAATCGTTTAACTGGAAAGGTCTTGAACTTCACCATCCTTAGTCATCTCTACTTTTCTGCAAGAAATTTTCTACTTATATTCTTACCCTTTCTATCATCTCTTTCTTTGTTTTAATTCAGTACAGGTGGCTCTCTTCAAAACCGACTAGTCCCACAAATTTTAAACCAACTTTTGAGGAAAAGTTTCTCTCCCAGCAATCTCAGATTTCAGGTCTTTTTAATTTAATTGTTCTAATTATCTCATTTTACTCGCTTTTCATTTGTTCCGGTAACTTTTACTACTATATGTTAATCATAATTTGATCAGCTGTTGTTCTCAATTCAGCTAGGTGGCCCAATTTCCTTTGTGTATGCTCCGTGTTCTCGTCAGGCTCTGTTCAACTTCACTGGTCTCAATGGCCTCCTCGTCAGGGTAGTTCTTCACCAAATTGGTTTTGCACCAGCAAGGGGCTATTAGGTGCTGGGCCCAGTGGTATCATGGCTGCTGATGCAATAATAACAGATAGTGGAGCTATGCATGTGGCCGGTGTTCCAATTGTAAATCCATCTACTGTTGTTGTTTGGGAGGTTACTCCAGGTCCTAGATTCCAAGCCACGCCAAAGACAAGTTTGAGCAAAGAGGTCCCACCATCACTTAATCCGCCGAATTGGGCTGGTTTTGCTCCATTGGCTGCATATTTATTCAGTTGGCAAGAATATTTGCTAGCTGAAGCAAAGCTAGGGAAGAAGACAACTGATAAAGAATTTGTTGATGCCATATCACTTCATTGCTCGCCCGTTTCAAATTTTTCAGCTTATGTGAGCCCTGAGGCTGCAGCACAGTCTGCAGCAACAACGACTTGGGGTTCAGGGGTTACTGCGGTTGCCTTTGATCCAACTCGTGGTGGCTCTGTGATAACTGTTGTGATAGTTGAGGGTATTCATCCAATCATATCTTGCAATTTTATTCATCCAATCATAGCTCACAATTTTATTCATCCAATCAACTTATACAGTAGAAGTATGTGCTCACAATTTTATTCATCCAATCAACTTATACAGTAGTAGTATGTCTTTGGAATGTACCAAGCCTGCCTTTGCCTGCTTAATTTGCTGCTTGAACATGGAAAAGGGACGCCTAGTTCAGTTGGAGTCCAATCTTAAGATTAGTTACTCTCCTTATCCCTTTGCAACTCTTTTATTTTGGGGATATCCCTAATCTTTTGCGACATTTTGTTTTCAGTATAAAAAAAAATTACACCTAAATTTACTTTATTATCCTCATTTTCATTCTCTTTCTGTCAGTTCTCCACAATTCTTGATAAATTTCTATCACTTTCTGTCAATTTATACACAAAATTCAACAATTAAAAACATCTAGTTATAGTATTCATAAAAAATCTAGTTATACATTATAATGGCATATGTGGAAAACTCTAAATAATTCCTGCGCACTTAATCTTTGTTCCATTAAGAAATGTTGTAACATGACCAACTTCCAACATGTTTTGGGTTAATGCTTGTTCTTTTTATTACTGGATTAGTTGCTCAGATTCTTCATGTTTCAGGAAGAGTCTGATCTTGAGTATACCTGCAAGTTATTTACTTTTCTTTAGCTGCTTCCATCTTTCAGGGCAATATATGTCTCCTTATGATCCAGATGAAGGGCCTACAATTACTGGGTGGAGGGTGCAGCGGTGGCAGTCATCTCTTCAGCCTGCTGTCCTTCATCAAATTTTTGGAAATCCTTCTTCGGGTTTTGGTGGGCAGGCACCAATGCAAACAGTTTGGGTTTCTAAAGTTGACAGAAGCATACCGACAACAAATGACTTCAATAGTGCACTAGCATCACCCTCTGATGTACGGAAATCATCTGATTCCACTCCTGATAAGGCAAAGAATGTCAGTTTTGACCCATTTGACTTGCCAAGTGATATCAGAACACTGGCACGAATCGTTTATTCTGCTCATGGTGGTGAGATTGCTATTGCTTTTCTTCGGGGTGGTGTACATGTTTTTTCAGGTCCGAATTTCAGTCCTGTTGATGATTACCAGATTAATGTTGGATCTGCAATCGCTGCCCCTGCCTTTTCTTCAACCAGCTGTTGTTCAGCTTCTGTTTGGCATGATACCAGCAAGGATCGTACCATTTTGAAAATTATTCGGGTTATCCCTCCTGCTGTTTCTGGTGTTCAAGTAAAGGCTACTTCACCAACTTGGGAGCGTGCCATTGCTGAGAGGTACTGAACGGATGCATAATAAATGTTTCTCATTGCTGGTAGAGTTAGTAATTTTGCAAGTTCATAGGTTTTGGTGGAGCCTTTTGGTTGGTGTTGATTGGTGGGACGCTATTGGCTGTACTCAGAGTGCTGCTGAAGATGGGATTGGTAATTTTATCTTATTTGTTTGCTTTTATGTTAATATTTTTTTCCTCAATTGAATGGATTAAGAAATTGTTTAAGATCACTTTTTCATTTTTGTTGCAACAACGCTGTATAATGTGACCTCTAGGTCTAAGATTTTTGAAGAGCATGTACATCAGACATTGTATCTCAGTTTTCTAACACTTGGTTTTAATGAGACAATGTGCTTAGCACGAGATGGTGAAGCTACCATATTTTCATGTTTTAAAAACATTTGGAAAACTGAATACAGAATTACACGGTCTTGATCAGGTTGAATCTTGATTTCTCTTGCAGTTTCTTTGAACAGTGTCATTGCTGTATTGGATGCAGATTTTCATTCTCTACCATCTATTCAACACCGGCAGCAGTATGGCCCTGTAGGTTGCTTTCACATCATTTCTATTATATTTAGCTATGCATGAATATGAATGACTCTGTATAAAATTGCCAAATGGCTTAAAAGATGTAAAGGTCTTCTTGAAAACTTAACAGATCATGCTCTGAAGCTTTCCAGTGAGCTCTCTCTCTCTCTCTCTCTCTCTACTGTCCTCTTATGGTGTTGTTGGATGCTTGAATTTTGCAGAAATGTGCAGTGATTATGATCCAATTTCTTGGATTTTTTTTTTTGCTCAAGTACTAGTGCGTCTTAGTAAACTTGTACTCGTTATGTTTCAGAGTCTGGACAGGATAAAGTGTAGACTTTTGGAAGGTACACCTGCCCAAGAGGTTAGGGCGATGGTTCTGGATATGCAGGCTAGACTGTTGCTGGATATGTTGGGTAAAGGAATTGAATCTGCTTTAATAAACCCTTCAGCCTTGGTAGCTGAGCCATGGCAGGCATCTTCTGAGATGTTATCCAGCATTGATATTGAAGCAATGGCTGTTGATCCTTCCCTGGTTGACAGTATTCAGGTAGACATTTGGGGATTATATATTCATGTCTTTTATAAGCAACGTTAGGTCTTTCTATAGCTTGTAAGCTCGGGAGAAATGATGCTGCAACAATTATTTTGTTTCACTACCCTTTGGTCAGATCATATATGCATGTACTGTGTAAAGATGAAAATATGATAATGATTTATATAATTCCAAAAAAACACAGGCTTATGTTGATTCAGTTCTGGATCTTGCTTCACACTTTATCACTCGCTTGAGACGTTATGCCAGTTTCTGTCGGACATTGGCAAGTCATGCTGCTACTGCTGGGACTGGCAGCAACCGCAATGTGGTGACTAGTCCTACCCAAAGTCCAGCGACCACTGCTACTACGCAGGGTTAGTATACAATACTAACTTGGTGAAATAACTGAGCATTGGTTTTCTCTTAAGATTGATGTCTCCGTGTAGTCATTTTAGAATTAATGCACTGACTGAACGCATGTGTTCCCTGTAGCTGGCCAAAATGGTACAGCAAGTTCAACAGGAAGCACACAAATGCAAGCATGGATGCAGGGTGTTGTCGCGAAGATTAGCAGCTCAACTGATGGAGTTGCTAGTTCAGCACCAAATCCCATTAGTGGTCCTTCCCCATTCAATCCAATAAGCATTAACACGGGAACTTTTCCTGGAACACCAGCTGTGAGGCTAATTGGTGATTGCCATTTCCTTCACAGACTGTGCCAGCTTTTGCTTTTCTGCTTTTTCTTTCGGAAGAAGCAACAATCTCGTTTAGCCCAAAGGGCTGCTGATTCTAATGCACAAAAGTTTCAACATGGTGTTTCTGGAAAAATGGAGGAGGTCAGTTCTGTTTCTCTAAGACCATCAACTTTGACAAGGTCAGAGGAGGGCATGGTAACTAGAGCTACTCAGGTGGCCCCTGGCACAAAAGCAGTTGAAGAAAGTGCTGCAGGCCGCTTAAAACTGGGTTCAGGCAATGCTGGTCAGGGATACACTTTTGAGGAGGTAAAATTGGACATGTTCCATCTGCAATTTAACATGCATGTCGAAAATGAATCTAAGGATTGATGTTATGGCATTGGCTTTTATTATTATATAGGTGAGGGTACTTTTTCTCATTCTCATGGAGCTATGTCGAAGGACTTCTGCCCTTGCGCATCCATTGCCAGTTTCACAGGTGGGGAGTGAGAATATTCAGGTCCGGTTGCATTACATTGATGGTAACTATACAGTATTGCCTGAGGTAGTTGAAGCATCCCTTGGCCCACACATGCAGGTATATCTGATTTGAGAATGAATGTGTTCATGTTTTAACGAGAACAAACAGTTCACGATAGCTGTATAGAAAGCTTTGCAACTAATTATCCTATTTACGTACTTTTCTCTGTTTTCTGAATGAAATATTTTTAAGCATATCCTCTTCTGATACAATTGCGAGAGGTAGCATCTTAAATCCGTAATGCATGGATGGATCATGAAATTTTTTACTTTTTTTTAGAAAATGTGTCGAGGCTTGAGAGTTACATGTTTTTAGTTTCTTACCCCTCAAATCTTTTATTAACTTTTAGTGAATTCTTCTCTAAAGATCCATCTTTCTCTGTTTTGGTCCACAGAATATGCCTCGACCAAGAGGTGCAGATGCTGCTGGTTTATTGCTCCGGGAGTTAGAATTACATCCACCATCTGAGGAATGGCACAGGAGAAATATGTTTGGTGGACCATGGTCTGATCCTGAGGATATTTGTCCCGTAGATGATTCTTCGAAGCTAAGTAACCTAATGGACTCCTTTCATGTCAACTCAGAGATATCTGATGTGTATTGTGGGCCTCATGGACTGTGGCCACGGAAGCGTCGTTTGTCAGAAAGGGATGCAGCTTTTGGCTTAAATACTTCTGTGGGCCTAGGCTCATATCTTGGTATTATGGGATCTAGAAGGGATGTCGTCACTGCTGTGTGGAAGACAGGCCTTCAAGGTGTTTGGTACAAGGTTTGGAATTAAGCCTCATTGATGTAGCTGGTGCTTTTTTGTTTCCCTCTCTGAGGACAATTTTAGAATGAAACTCTACCCTCTTATGCATGGTTGGGCAGCCCCCAAGATTGCAAAGCATTAGTTTAGTGTATGTCGGTGATTAGGTTAGAATGGTTAGAATAGTTTCTTCAATTGGTTGAATATTGACTTAGGCCTTTCTACGAGTATATAGGCATATCTGCATTGGAATATTGAGTGAAAATTTAGTTGTGCACTAAGAATGATGAATCAAATTGTATAATAGGATTCGAGATGATGATACTTAACAATATGTAGTTACTAAGTTTACTGAACATCAAGTATTTTAACGTATGTAAACAATCATACACTACTTACAAATTTATCCCGTATAATTATATGTAGCACAACTATACACTACTTACAGGTATGTTTCATTATCACCATAATCATCCTCTTATTGCACCTCCATGTAGTTGTAAGAATGCACTAGTTGAAAACTCTATAAGTTTGTGGAAGATTAGTACTAGTATAAAATCACATCATGGAACAGAATGAGTTTAAATCAACTGCTGGTAGTAGGTTTTGTGTTTTTTAAACAGAACCTGCAAGAGCCAGAATCTGCATCGGACTTGGAATATTCTGTATTGTCTATGGGATCACATTTATTTCAGCGGTAGTTAGCAGTGTGTCTGAATATTGTAACGGTTGCTGATGTGAATTTGTCAACTTAGGTGAATCTGTTGAAGAAGCATGCAGTCTGTAGCAGTTCACGTTTTTACTAAGTTTCCATGATATCCTGTCATCTTTAATCACCTTTCTGGTGCAAATAGTCATAATATGCTGTTACAATTCTTTGATCTATGCTGGAACATGTTCTGCTGCAGTGCATAAGATGTCTGAGGCAGACTTCAGCCTTTGCGTCTCCAGCTTCAACCAATCAACCTTGTCAAAATGAGAGAGAAACTTGGTGGATTAGTCGATGGGCGTACGGGTGTCCTATGTGTGGCGGGACATGGGTTCATGTGGTATAAGATGTACTACTTATTCTAACTCTTCTTCTCACCCTACTTTCACAAATGCTGGGCATATGAAGCCAAATGTTGACACCTGAATCATGCAAGGAGTGGTTTTTTGCAGTGATATACCCCAGAGGGATTCTCCATTCCCATGTTTGATGCTTTAGGAGCACCTTTCTATTTACAAGGTAACCACGTTTCCATTGTCTTGTCAATCCAATAAGCTGGTTTTAGTACTTTCTAACATCTTACAGTTGCTATGATTATTAAAACAGATGTAGCAGATTGTATATTGACTTGAGCACACAACACCAGGAGATATCCAGTGAATTCAAATAGATCAACTCCCCAATGAAAAACCACGTTCCACTCGGTTGGATTTCGGGTTCAAGAGTACAGAGAAGTGATCATTACGTGGTATAACTTGCCATATATTTTGCAGTTCTAGGTTAGGAACTCTATAAGGGAAGTCTCACCTAGGCCCTCATTGTAATCTTTGTTTTTCTTTTTGTCCAAGTCTCCTGGGTAATTGTTGTGCTGTTGTGTACATTTTTTCAAGATCAGGACATCTCTAGATATGTAAATATGAGAAACAATTACTAGGACGACAAAATTATTGTAGTGTGTATCTACCACTGAATATTGTTAATGATCATGACAAGACCTGTTTTACTTCTGCATCAGCAAAACTTGGAAGTAGATTATTTGGTTAGAATTAATTTAAGTCCAAATTAATTTGGTTGGTGCAAACAGCAAAGTGTAATTGGTTTAAGTAGGTACACAAAAATATTGTAATTCTATCAAAAAATTGGTAAATATGGGTTTTACGTTAATAAGTTTGTTTGATTCAAGAAAAAACTGTAATTTTTTATCACAAAAATATACTGATTTAGTGGATTAATCAGTTAATCAAAAAAAAAAAAAAAGTGTGAGCAATTTGAGACAATAAAACGGCTGAATGGTTGATGGTGAATTGCATTTTTTGGGTACAGTAGATTGGTTAAATTGGCAATTCAATCCTACATTTATGTTTGTCGGCGGTTGGCACCTTTGCCATAAAACTGACACGATTCGATTCAATCTTGGCAGCGTCCTCCGCCACTGACTCGCTGCTTCATTGCTCGCTCCACCAGCCGGGAGTTGAAGTTCGGGGTTCGCCGGAGTAAACAGAAGCTTCACCTTCTTCTGGTTTTCTAATCTCACCGGAAACTTGGAGTTGAAAGCGTCAGAAGATGAGCGCGACTCAGCAAGGCACTCACTCGCTCGCCTTCAGGGTGATGCGCCTCTGCAAGCCGTCCTTCCACGTCGATCCCCCGCTCCGCCTCGACGCCGCCGACCTTTTCCTCGGCGAGGACATCTTCGACGATCCGGCCGCCGCCGCCCACCTACCTTCCCTCCTCTCCACCCAATTCACCCGCCCCTCCGACGCCGCCGATCTCGGCTACCGCACCAGATTCATCCTCGAACACCCCTCCGACTCCACAGGCCTCTCCGGCCTCCTCGTTCTCCCTCAATCCTTCGGCGCCATCTATTTGGGCGAGACCTTCTGCAGCTACATTAGCATCAACAACAGCTCCAATTTTGAGGTCAGGGATGTTACTATTAAAGCCGAAATTCAAACGGAGCGGCAGAGGATTCTTCTACTGGATACATCCAAGTCGCCGGTTGAATCCATTAGGGCTGGAGGTAGATATGATTTCATTGTCGAACATGATGTGAAGGAACTTGGAGCTCACACGTAAGAACTGTCCCACTTAGTTCCTATCTGTACATTTCTACTATTCTTATCCATTTTGACTATGATGAATGAATGTAATTCAAAAATGCAGCCTGGTATGCACTGCATTGTATAATGACGGCGATGGTGAACGCAAGTATCTTCCCCAGTTCTTCAAGTTCATAGTTGCAAATCCACTTTCAGTCAGAACAAAGGTAGCACTTTCACCCTTTCGTGTTAGCAGCATTGGTGTTTCTCATTGGTTTTAGCTTTATTGGTGGTTATTGGTCATACAAGTTTACAGCCTTATTTCTCATATGTTGTTTCTAGTAATTCAATGTGATTACATTCTCTTTTAGTAGCAAATAATGTCTTCGCTTTTGAGCCAGATCTAATTTTAGTTACTGCTGCCTTCTGTTGCAGGTCCGGGCTGTCAAGGTGGGTTTACATTGTTTTCAATTATGGAAGCCACAGTACGTATGTTTGCTGGTTTAAGATGTTTTCACAGGGTACTATAAACAGATACAGAGACTGAAAAGCTTGAAGTAGTGTATACTCATGACCGTAGTTCTGTTGTAATGATTCTGTTTCACATAACATGTTGCGTCAGGGAACACCTAGTGAATGGATAGTTTAGCATTTTCACTTTATTTCTCAGCTGAGCTCTGGTCAATTTAATAAGAACGTACTCTGCTACTGCTTTTATTCACATAACAGTAACGTTTTCTTCACTCAGGAATCTACGCTGTTAGAAGCCTGTATTGAAAACCATACCAAATCAAACCTTTTTATGGACCAAGTGGAGTTTGAACCAGCTCAAAACTGGACTGCTGTAGTGCTTAAACCTGGTGACCATGCAGCAGAGGTTTCAGAGTGAGTTGCATGTCCTATATGACTGGTTTATTTGACTGGATTCGAATATGATGTGTGGACATATGGCCCATGATTATGGGACTCATTGATCTATCTAAAGCTTTAATATGTAAACACTCCCTAATCTTATCTTCTGGCCTCTCCGCTCAACCAAACTGATATGACTTCCCTTTGTTTGAACTGCTCATTTACTGTCAGAGACATCTTCAAAGTACCCATTCTTATTAGATCTGGTGGAGGGATTCATAATTTTCTGTATCAGCTGAGAGCTTCTTCATCTGGGTCTCAGCAAGAGAAAATTCAGGGAACCAATGTTCTGGGGAAACTTCAGATAACGTGGCGGACTAACTTGGGTGAACCCGGGCGCTTGCAGACTCAGCAAATCCTTGGCACTGTAAGTGTGTTCACCCTCCAATGCCTCAATGGACATGACTTCACTTTTTCCATCTTCTGATTGCTACGAAGTTACATCTTTTTTAAATTTATTTATTTTCACATACATCAATTAATAAAATAAGTAGTAAAATAGGTGACATTGGCCGTTTCATTTTTGTTTGGGTGCCTCCAATCCATCTTGGTAGGGGCCGTAGGGCTGTCTTTGTCGATTTCCATTAGCTTTACTCTCATAGTCATAGCTTAGAAGAGGATGACGTTTCTCACAGAAACTTAACTATCGTGTATAAATTTTTCTAAAGTTAAATTTTCGCAGTAGCTGCGCTTTAGACTTGAGTGTCGGACGATAATGTTCAACTAGAACTCAGAAGAAGTGCTATACGTTTACACATTAGCATATGCATTTATTGTGTTGTTTAATTTTATCATGTCCTTATAAGGAGAATATTATGGTGAGAGAATCATATATGACATGCACAAGGAATGTTCATTTGGCTCAGCTTCTGAATAATCTCTTTGCAGCCTATCACACGCAAGGAGATTGAATTGGATATTCTGGAGCTTCCATCTCCAATATACTTTAATAAGCCGTTTTCGGTAATTAAGTATTGCATATTTCACATTGCCCAAAAAAAAAAGACATAAAAAGTGAGTGTGGGTTAAGTTTCCTGCGTATGAATTATATCTAATCACGTATTTGCAGATACGCATGAAACTCCAAAACCATATGGACAGAAACTTGGGGCCATTTGAGGTTTGGTTATCACCAGCTGCTTCAAATGAGGAGAATGCTGTAATGATAAATGGTCTTCAGACGATTGTAAGTAAATTTAGAAAATTAAGGCCTATTTCTACTCCCCCTGTCCCTAAAAAATTGTCTCATTTGTTTTGACAGTTTCACAGTATTTAATCTATGATTTTTTTTCATGAATGTTTAGACATCGAGAATGAAATATTTCATGGGTGTCTCATATTTGTAATCTAAATTTTTCATTTTTTTTTTTTTTCATTTTTTTAAACTGTTTATCTTTGTTAAAATTTGAGTCAAACAATGAACTTTGAAACAGTAAAGTCAAACGGGACAATTATCCAAGGACGGAGGTAGTATAATTTTTCGGAATAGACGATTTGAAAGAGATAATATCTCTGTAATAGTAGTGACTTTTAAATTCCACATTTTTACAGACAGTGCCAAGTGTAGATGCAGATTGTTCAGCTGAGCTTGATCTGGTACGGTTATGATATCTGACCATGCTGGCCAGTTCACTTTTATATTAACTATATACTGTAATAGATCAGTGTTGCACTTGGTATGTTGTCTTTGACATTTCTTGTTCCAATCTATGGCATTTTCTGGTATCGATTATTAGGATTCTGCTTACTGCACAAACTTTGTTATCTAGTAGAGCTGGGTTAAAACCTAGCTACAAGGAAATTTTAGTAGTTCTGCTCATAAGGTACAAATCATTGAAACATGAATAGATAATCAATATATTTAATGTTAAACTAGGCTAACAAGTAATGTAAACCATAAAAATAGCATAAACTTAAGACTTTTAGACAGTTGAAGTAAAACTAAAAGAGTAAAACCACTGGCTGATGGCAAAAAGCCAGTCACTGTACATTAGGTAGCTATATTCTTGTTTTAGCCTCCCTCACTCTTTGTTCCAGTTATTGGAAAGTCATTTTATGTACAGTTCCAAAAATTTCTGATGTATCCTTAAGTATGGAAGCTTTTGTCCTTAGACTCTAGCCAAGTTGGTTAAAGCTCCAAGGACACAAGGTGGAGGTCTTGAGTTCAACTCCTACCTCCACCATCCTTTGCCTTTCAAAAAATAAAAAAGTATGGAAGCTTTTTATAGCTTTTGGATGGCAACTTTCAATTATATATTATACCTCTTAAGATATGTTAATAAAAGGTTAGTGAACTCTGTGATTGATTTGTCTAATGACAGTGGAATTAAAATGGTTGCTAGTACTATTGAAGAAAAGTATGTATCATGAAACTAAGGAGTTTATTGGTATGAAAATGTGAAATTGTGAATTGCTGTATGTCATTTGCCCAGTTCATTATGTTCCCCTAAAGTTATGTTGATCACATGTATATTATGGAGAGGTGTGAAGGTCTATCCGAGTGCATATTTTCTGGAGATGAGATTCTTCTTGGAGAGTTGAATCATGCCTTAATTGTGAAAGGAGGGAGGGAGTAATTGTAGGCTTCAGCAAGTTGTACATTCACATGGGGTTGCATGAGGTCCAAAGGAAATGAGAGGAATGGTGGCTTTTATATGTCAAAGCGGGAAAGGAGAATTATAAGCAAATGATACTGATGTAGTATCACTGTTTTAACGATTGCACAACATTATTGGTAACTGTGCTCGTCATAATTGCTGCTTTTAGCTTAAAGAATGTAAATTTAGGTAGCTCTTACAAATACTGTCATGGCAATGTTTTACTGTGCCCATCTAATGAGTTTGGCTTTCCATCTGTTACTCAATACAAAGCCATTTCTAAATCATAGACTCTTTTTTTCTTTTTGATGCATCAGAATCTGATTGCTACAAGACTTGGAGTGCAGAAAATCAATGGCATAACAGTGTTTGACACAAGAGAGAAGCGGAGTTATGAACCACTTTTGGATTTTGAGGTAGGCTGCTTAGCTGTCAGATCGGAATACGTTGAAACTTTATCTCGTGCCTAAACTTCTACATGTCAAGGATTTAGTTACATTCTGGGAGTATGTTAGCATACATGTTTCGGAATAATTAGGGAAAAAAGACATACTCGTATATATGTTCCATGCCCTGCTTGTAAATGTTTCCATCAAGAATCATATATAATCCTGCATTGAAAGCATTCTCTTATTAATTCTCTCTGCATGTTGCAGATTTTTGTGGATTTGGTCTGATACTTTTCCTAAGACTAGTTGGTAGTGAAAAAGGAGTCCTTTCATGCTGCAGTCAAATCTGTGAATGATTGCTCAGGTCAGTGTTAATTGATCCTATACAAATCAATATGAAATGGCAATTGGCCAAGTCCTCACTTTTATAGTACATCCGCAAGAGGTCAGTGAACCTGCTTCTGCTACCGCAATAATTGCATGCTGAACTATTTTCAGGTTATGAAATATTGGATGTGCCTTTAGTAGGTTGCCTGGGTTTTGACTGAGATGCAAATGTGTTTTCTTTCTCTTCTCCTTACCTTCTGGGAGGGTTCCCCGCTGTAGTAAAGTAAAACTGACGTTGTCACTCGCACGTTGTATGATGATTCTGGGTGAAAATGAGTTTTTTTTTTTTTTTTTTTTTGGGACTTGTGAATAATTTCTGGGAAAAGTTTAAAATTGACACCAAAATTTGCCTTTTGGCAGTTTTTGTCACTTGTAGATAAAAGGCTCCCGTTTGTCATCATCGTTATAGTTTGTGTTATAAATTTGTCATTACCGTTAAAATTATCTTATGTCGCGTGGTAGAATTGCGACAGAAATTCGACTCTATTACTTAAATTAATGCTAGAAAGGATCTAGGGTAAATTACAAAGACTCTCATTGAAGTTTGGTGAAACTTTCCGTTTGCCCTCTCTATTTAAAAAAATATACAGTTATCCCTCCTGAGGTTTAGTAAAATTTTCAGTTACTCACCTTGACTGTTTGTGGTGTTAGTTGACCGTAAAACTTTTAGCGGTAATTACACTAATTGACTCTAAAATAGTTAAGGGATAGTCCGAGCTCATCTGTGTTGCAACGGTATGGGCTCGCTTGTTTTTTGCGGCCTAAGCTCGTCTGCGTTGTGGTGATGATCAGGCGACAACGACGGTTAGACAGGGTGGCTGGTTGGGGAGGGAGAAATGAGATAAACAAAATCTTGGGTTTGAAGTGTTAAGGTTAGAGATATTAGTGATAATAAAAATAGTTAACCTTAAAATTTTTACGGTCAACGAACACCATAAACAGTTAAGGGGGGTAACGGAAGATTTCACTAAATCTCAGGGGATAATTGTATATTTTAAAAAATAGAGAAGGTAAACCGAGAGTTTCACCAAAACTGGGGATCTAACAAACACATAGTAATATTGTCACAATTCGACTCTATTACTTAAATTAATGCTAGAAAGGATCTAACAAACACATTGAGTAGTAATATTAACACATTGAGTAGTAATATTGGACTGGCAAATTTAGTATGCTTGCAATTCTTTTTTTTCGAGAAGTGGCAAAAAAGTGATAAATGTTGATGGTAATTTTGAACCTTTTTCAATAATTTACTAAAGGGAAAAGGTTCATTTTTACCATTAATATTTGATAAAATGACATTTTTTGCCATTATTTTAAAAAATTATCATATTTTATATCATCAAGATGTTTTCTTTGGTCCTTTTTTACCATCAATGTCTATTTTTTGGATCATATTTACCATTATGTTGTTAATTGAGAGAATACTGTCAGAATATTCCGTGAAAGACTAAATTTTTATGATTCATTTGATCCCAAACTTTTAAAACTGAAGAAAATTAGCCATAAGTTTATAAAAGTTACAATCGTACCTTCATTGTCTCCTCTATATTCCGTGGAAGCAAGCTTATGCTCTTCTTCTTTTTTTCTTGGGATTTTTTACTTTAATTTGGTTCCTCGTATGCCTATGAGATGCAGATCACTGTGTAATTAAATGTCAGTTTTAGTTCTTTAGTTTTGATTTCGTTTGTTCCATGAAACAACGGATTACTCACTGATCTTTCATTAGAAAGAATTATTTGCAGTTATGTATCAACTCAGATTAATTTACTTCTAAATATCCAAAGTTTACTTAATTTGATAATAAATTGTAAACTAATCTTTATATCGCGAGTTAATCAATTGGTTAAGGTGATTAATAAGGAACAAACAATTCTTTAGACGCATCAATGTACAAAAAAAAAAAATAGATAACCGGTTTGCTTACAGTTATTTTTGCAAGTGTTCCTTATATTAGTGATTGTATGACAAACTTAATTATGAAAATCTACATATCTAGAGATAATTATAATATATTTGAGTGATGAGTTATCACGAATAAACTATATAAGAGTTGAGTTGTTGATGAGGAGAAGATTCTGGTGAAAATTCAGCGATGGAGCATAATAAGAATTAAAATAGGAGGTTGAGTGAGTGAATTGAATAAATAAAAGGTAATAGGTGAATTTGTCAATTTTTAGAAACTTCAAGATTTAGTGTAGAATTAAATTAACGGAGAGTCGTAAATGACCATTTTTTAAAATAATGATAAAAATAAAAATTTTACGGAATGTTAATGGTATAAAAAGACTTTTTCCCTTTATTAAAATTACAAGAGACGGAATGTTAATGGTACAAAAAGACTTTTTCCCTTTATTAAAATTACAAGAGAGTTTCATAATGCAAATGCTAGTTGCGAATAAAAGGTGAAGCAACAAGGTAGATGAAGAATTTTAACAAGAAAAACCAGAAACAAAGGAAAAAGAAGAGAAGGGGAGGGGGGTCAAGCAGTTGGGCCGCGGAGTGCCCAATTAGCCTCGCTACCAACACGGGGCATTGCAGGAGGAAAGGATTGTGTATCATCAACCTTGAAGTCAGCCCCACACACAGCTCCTTCACTATCAATTCTGGGCATTGCCATCATCTTGCTCCTGGGATGTTCGAAGCTCCTCAATCCTCCATCGCTATAAAACATACACCCTCTTGGAAACGCAGCAAACGACTTCCCACAGCTCGACTTCACAACCTCCTTCTCATCACATATCACCACTGACCCATCTCCCCCTACTCCCCAAAACAACTCCACCCCTCCTCCATCACTTCCACTCTGCAACACCCAAGTTTCATAAGAACACATAACAAAAACGGGCACTCTTATTTAACATTTGCCATGTATGTACTTTTGATCTTAGAGTTCACAACAATACATACATGTCAAGCACTAGTAAGAGTCAGTCATTTGGACTACTCTCCAATTTAACATGTATGCATTTTTGTGGATATATTTGATATTGATGCTAGTATTTTCCAAGACGTTTGTTAATTTGAGTGTAGATGGTTTGAAGAGAGTGTATTTACCAGAGCAGCAAATACAGATGCAGCATTGGAGTCAAAGATGACAAACCCAAAGCTACCATCAAGATCCTTAAGGACCTGATGGGCCGGGTATGGACCGCGGTCTCGGAGGGTCCGATACATTTCAATCACCAACATCGCCTCATTCGTCGTGCTCTGCCTCTTAGACGATAACCCGTACTGTTTGATCAGGCTACTTAGATTGTTCAAGTTCCCCAAGAAGACGCAATAGATCTCATCATATCCACAGAACAACCTGAACAAACAAACAAACAAACAAACACTGAATTAATTAACTCTCACCTTCAGACCAATAATGAAATCGGCATGATCTGAATGAACGAACGAACCTCTTGGTGGTGGCGTTTTGAGAGGGGACGAAAGAGAGGGAGGCATGAGGTTGAGGAGAACCGAATTGGAATGAGAGAGTATTTTGGGGATTAGAAGAGAGGAATTGGTTGCGAATGTCGTCCGGAACCCTAGGTTTGTGAACGGCGGAGGAGGAGGACGACGAATGAAGCTCCTCAGGAACGCTCACCAACTCTTTGCTGAAAATAGCCAACATTGTACTGAAACTGATCGATAAAAAATACAGCTGCAAATCGCCAAAAATATTATATTCTGTGCTTCAGTCTGGATCTGATTGATAGGAACAAACAACGACGATGGGGGAATTTATAAGAAGGAAAAAGGTTGGTGACGATGTGGCAACGTTATCCGAAATCTGAGATTATTGCTTTGGAAAATGGAAACGAATATTTCAAAATTAATGTGTCTGCGAAATTAGGGGAGAAGAAAGAAGAAGAAGAAGAGACGGCGGCATCACGGAATCACCGTCACCGACATGCTGACTAGTTTCATCGTCAATGGATGGATGGATGGATAAACTTAGGGTAATTTACAAAAATTCATTTGAGGTTAACCTTCACTTTTTCCTCTTGATTTTAAAAAATCTGTATAAATTATTATAAGTTATTCTAAAATTTTCAACTACCCCCTTCAACAGTTAATTCAGTTATATTTTCTGTTAAATTCGTGAAGAAATTTTCTATTTACATCACAAATATTAGAGTAAAATTGTTAGGATTAAAATATTTATGATGTAATTAGGTGATTTCTCTGTGAATTTAATGAAAAATAAAATAAAATTAACTACTGAGGAGGATAATTAAAAATTTTACAGTATCTTAAGGGATTTTCTGAAGATTTCTCACCTAATCTCAAGGTTTTTTTTTGTAAGTTACCATAAACTTACGTGATTTTATTACACATCACCATCATTTGCATAATCAACGGAAGCTAATGCGCTATTGTAAGTGGGCTTATGTATTCTATTAGTGGGTTATTGTAAGTGGGCTTATGTATTCTATTAATGGGCTATTGTGAGTGGGCTTTTCTGTTCTTTTAATGGGCTTTCCGAGAATTTCGCTTCTTCATTTTTCATTTTATTATTGGGCCTGTATGTTAGAGGTAGCGAAACACGGTTTCTCTTCGTATGTATTTCATGGCTGTAAATTAAACTTCAAAACATCAACCATTCTTCGCTGCCTGTAATTGACCAATACTCCCCTCTCTCTCTCTCTACAAGTAACGCCAACTGACACCATTTCTTCAAAATTTCAGAAAAAAGTCACCATTTGCTTTAACTTCTCCTCTGAAATTATATATTCTACTCTACGTCGCTGGAATTGAGATATTTTTCCGTCACCGATATATCTGTGCATGGCAGTGAGGTTATTCCCGAATAATGACATCTCCGACATATGTCTTGGAAAGCCAACGCTGAGGTCTCTCTCACTCTCCGCCACCACCACCGTCGCCGACGCCTTCTCAGCCCTCAAAACATCCCGCGAGACATCGCTCAGCCTCTGGACCTGCGATTTTCCGGCAGATGACGATTGCGTCTGTGTAGGCAAGATCTGCGTCGCCGATATCCTTTGTTTCTTGTCTCGAGAGGAGAATCTTCTAGATCCAGCTGCCGCGCTTCAGTCGCCGCTCTCCGCTATAGCTCCAAGTACTGATCATGCCAGCCTCGTCAGACATTTGGAACCTAAATCCAGGTTCGTCTCTGTTCTGTTAATTAATTGAATTAACTTCATCTTCTCCAATTTTCCGTCGATCGGATCCAGCTAGATTAATTCTGAAATTAATTTGAAATTTGAAATTCCTAAATAATTTGGATCGATCATCAGCTTGGTGGACGCAATAGACGCGATGCTTGATGGCGCACAGAATGTGGTGATACGACGGAGGAAAAGCCGGCAGATCCAGTTGTCTTTCTCGAACCTCAGGCTCCATGATTATCATCACGACTGCTGCTGGCTTACACAGGAGGACCTGATCCGCTACCTTCTCACCTCAATCCCTCGTTTCAGCCCCACCGCAAGCTACCCAATCAGTAAGCTCCAAGTCATTGACAAGGAAAACATCTTAGCCGTCCATTACGACGATTCTGCGGCCTCGGCTCTCCCGCTGGTTGTTCGCTCTGTTTTGAACCAGACCTCGGTCGCTGTCCTTGACCAAGGCGGCAGGTTGGTCGGGGAAATCTCTCCGCTCACTTTGAATCTCTGTGACGAGACTGTTTCGCTGGCGATCGCTACGCTTTCGGTGGGTGAGTTGATAGCGTATTTTGACGGTTCTGGGCCGCCGGCGGAGTTGGTCCAGCTGGTGAAGCAGAGATTGCAGGAGAGGAATTTGGAGTCGGCGTTGGAATTGATGGAGGATATTGATGATTGCGGTATTTGGTCGTCGTCGTCGTCGTCGTTCTTTTCGTCGCTCTCGTCCGACGAGGAATTCGGGAGCGGCAGGGCCGGTGGGCAGTCGCCCGCTTCGAGGCGGTTGTCCAGAAACTCGGAGATGGCGGTCTGCGATCCGTGGAGCTCGCTGGTAGCGGTAATGGTTCAGGCGCTTTCGCGGCGTGTGACGTATGTGTGGGTTGTGGAAGAGGACGGAAGTTTGGCCGGAATCGTAACGTTCATCGGGATCCTCAAAGTTTTCCGGGAAAAGTTGAGGTCCGTATAATATGAGTATATGACTCATATCTTGTAGAGTATATGAAGCCTATATCAGCAGTAAATTCCTGTACGTGTTCATCTTTTCTTTTCTTTTCTTTTTAAAAAAAAAAATAATAATAATCAATTATATTAATAATCAGAAAAAATAACACTCAGATACCAAACCGGTATAATGTTCAGAATTAAACTGTAAAAAGATTAAATATCAAAACTCTAGAGAAATATCAAGATTAAAGGAAAAGGAAAAGAACTGATAATAAAACATAACACAAACTTAAAAGAAACACTATATAGAACAAACAGATATCTAAGGACAATAACCAGCCACCTGTAATCCGTGGAAAGCGTGTTCCCAAAGCAAGCAGCACCCCATAGGCAAAGTCAGAAGGTTTAAAAGTAACTGAAGTTATCATAGTAAGGGTATAAAGATCCTCGATGCCGAACAAGACGCACAAAATTAACTGCACAGGAACTTAGCGTCATATTATCATGAAGGTGCACAAATAGAAAGATGCATCTACCCATGAAAAACAAACACACACACAAATACAAGTGTCAATCCAATTCAGAAATAAAGAATTCAAAACGAGAAAGCGAAAAAGTCTAACTGATAAAAAAAACAAGAACCTAAATCCGCAATGAGGTGAGAAGAAGATTGGTTTGGAGTCAACTATCCACCTGATCCTGGACATCACTGCTCCAGATAGGGCAGGAAAACCCCCTACCCTGCCAACCTCTCACAAAAAAATACCAACTTCTCATCCAAACGCCAAAAGTTGAGAGTCATCTCTGATTGATCTTTCACCCCTACTCCAGTTCAAAATAATCTCACCCAAACGATATGAGGTGAAACAAAGTTTCAGTTTATCATCGGGAGCGTTTCCGGCGGAAAGATCATTACCATTTGACCCAAACAGCCCATCCCACATCGATGGACCAAGGCAGTATAGGGACCCCCTCCATATGGCAACGCCGACGAGTAAAATGGCGTGGTGGGCGCGCCGGTCACTGAACGGACAAAGAGAGGCGTCGACAGCGGGGCAGAAATCGGAGTCGGCCAGCCCCTCTCAAGGAACAAAGCCGACTGAGGGAAGCCGAACCAGCCACTAGGGAGGCGACGCCGCGCCGGTGAAACGCCAAACAGGAGCGGCCAGAGATCTCTCCTCCTCGAGCAACCGCCCGATTCGGAGTCGTCTTAAATTAATACTATATCCTCTCCGTACTCAAAAGATTGTATCATTTGTTTTAACAATTTCACTATATTTAATCTACTATAATTTATTTTCATATTTTTTTAGATGTTTAAAATTAAAAAATTCATTTGGAAACATGATATCCAAATTTTTTAAATATATTTTTTCTTAATTTTCTTACCGTTTATCTTTATTAAAAAATAAATCAAATATTAAACTAAGTTAAAATACAATTTCTGAAAGAGGGAGTAATACAAATAAAAAGTTCTTGAAGTGAGGAGACATTCGTTAATCATATGCAAAATTGATTTTACATATCAAACTGTTCAAGAAAAAAAAAAAAAATCATAAACTATATACTAAAATAACATACTCTATCAATTAAAAAAATATAGTATATTGAATAGAGTATTACACATTTACTTTATTTTTTTACTACAACTGGTTTTCGCATTCCATCTTTTTTACCACAAAAAAACAAAAAACACACCAGATATATAGGGACCCTACCACTCCAACAAACTATCCCACTAGTCCACTACTATCTGCCACCTGCACTTAAACAAGGGACAACCATACTTTCCCCTTATAATGTGGTGATCATTACAATTAGGTCCTCGGACTCGGAAGCTTACCAGTTACCAGTTACCACACCTTTCTAAAGGTGAAAATGGATCGACCCAATCGAACATTAGGTTATTCATGTTCATTTGAATTTTGCATCGAGTTCGAGTCAAACTAAAATTGCTCACTTATTTTAATGAAAAATGATAATATAAAATCGAGCGAAGTAATTGAGTGTTCAAATTTGGTTTGGCATATGAATCGAGGTTCAAATTACTCGAACGAATCACAAACAAATTTTCAATCGAGCCGAGTACGTTGAGCTCAAATTATTCATTCAATTTTCACCTCTACACCGTTTGTTTTTTTTCAGCTGTCCCGTAATAATAAGTGTCTTGAAAAAACAAAAAGGATTGAATTGAAAATATAAAAGGTATAATGACTTAAGCGAAAAAAGTACAAGTGATTGTTCCCCTTTTTGTTCATTTTCTTGTTCATTTTCTTGTTCATTTTCAGGCTTTATCAGTAGTATTTGCTTCACTCACAAAGCACCAAATAGGAAGTGGCGTCAACAGGAGCACCTCCACCACCACCACCACCTAGAAAAGCCAGAAGGAACCACCCACCAAAAACAGATCTTTTTTGCGGAAATTTGGGGAAATTAGGGTTTTGTGATTCTGGGTGCAGGCAGATTCATCGCTCTTCCCTTCCCTCAGATTCTATTCGCATTTCTGGAGGGGGAACCCTGGTTCTATTTTGGCGGGAGATGTACGTGGGTTCTATGCGTAAATCGTTCAAGGACTCGCTCAAGGTGCTCGAAGCCGATATCCAGCATGCTAATACTCTGTAAGTCTCCACCGATCATGTTTGTTTTCCGCTCCTTTCCGTTGGTAATCGATTCTGTTAATTTGGAAGGGAGATTGATTCTTGTCATTCCTTTTCCACCATTTTCTCTCTCGTTTTCAAAATTATTGGTTGAAACCCTTGAATTGTGAAATTTCTCCCATGTTCAAGGCTTCCTTGTGATCGTTTGGTTATTGCTATCTCTGTATTGTGTTTTTGGTTCTGACCTCTCTGTTTATTTCTGAAAAGCTGCAATTTTCTGTGCGATCATCGTTGGAAAATGTGAGTGCATTAAGTTGAGCGTCATTAACAAGTAAAGAGCAGCTCAATTTAACCATGTTTCTTTGCTCAAGATTTCTCACTGTATTATGGGTGAGTCTTACTTGTGGTTAGAGCTCGACATCTTCGCCAGAGCTGGACCTGGAGCTCCCCATCCACTTATCATTTTGCTCTTCTGGGCTGGTTCTTTTCCTTTGTAATAAAAAAACAAAACAAAATGTTTTCTTCCCGGGTGGCCCATTTACATTATATTTCACAGATATTCATAATCTGGCTTCACATGGTTAGTTGGTCCTCATCTTTCTCTGTCTTTTCTAGACTGTTTGCAACGGCTGAGTAGATGGAGTCATTTATTATTTGCCACAATAATAAGAAAGTAACGCTCACTCTTCCACATCCCAGCCAAAAGAAAATAAATAATGGAGAGAAAAAAAGTAGTATCTTTTTGGAGCTTTTAGCTATTCCATTTTTTAATCTGTGGATGTTTTTTTTACCATCTGAACTCATGAGCCAATTTGCTAAGATAATGGCTTCAAATGTTTCATCTTGGGCACACTGCCCTCTTCAAAAAATTTGCTTCGGTGATACCAGACAACTGCTGCAGTACTTGATATTTAGTTTTTATTCAGGGACAGGCTGAATATATCCACTCATCTTTCCTTACCACAAACTATCTTATTACACATTACCACTTTGTCAAACTTTCGTGTCTCATGAATTCTTAATCTGTTAATCTCTGATGCGAGGAAGAAAGTGAAAAATCTATCTAATGTTACAA
>JBBYHH010364735.1:0-11997 GCA_038382905.1 Daphne laureola | reverse complement strand
GCTGCTTCTAACGATGGTCAGTTTTATGGCTTTTAACTCTACATTTACTTTCATCCATCTCACGCTTAGTAGAATAGTGAGAAGCTTTCCGGAGTTTTTAATTTTCATTGAATCTGTTTTATTGGTGTCATGTTGTTCTGAAGCTCCATGATTATGCTTATGCCTTGTGGAACAGTTTTAGGGCAGACTTAAACTATAATGACCTTACATGCTATATCTATATTTTTCTTGCGCATGAGCTAGCTCCTGTGATTACCAGACACCATAGAGAAATGGAAGTCTAGTAAATTATGTGAAACAGATCCCAATGGCTGCCAGTTTCAGTAGTATAAAGAGATATTGAATTATTTTGGACTTTCTATGGTTGCAGAAGAGAACTTCTTCGGACCTGTATCTTCCGATTTTATTCGTCCTGGGCGTTTGTTTGATTCCGCTGCATCAGATGAAAATCACGATGTTACAATGGATTCCACAGCATTTTCTATGCATTTCCGTAGCCTTTTGAGGTCAGATTCTGGAGACTTCAAGACACCTACGATGGAAGAGAATATCATACCCCAGGTTAATACTCCTCGTCGTGAAAATCTTATGGCTCTAACAAGAGAAAAACATCTGATGAGTCAAACTCCAGATCCACCTATTAACACAAGTGAAGGGAAGAATTCTGAAATGAGTCTTGTTGGAGAAAACAGTGAGAGTTATAATTATGAAATGCTATCTCCTGATCTGGAAGCACTGTTAGCAGACAGTGGTGAGGATGTGCCTTCTGTTCCTGTATGTGATTTAGTTGAGCAACAGTTGTTGGAGGGGAGGGAAGTTTCCGTGGTTCACAGCAGCGAGGTTGGCCATAAGGAAGTGAAGAATTATGATGATTCCAAACTCGTAAATCTTGATAACCAAAAGAGCTCTGCTGTCGAAGTTTCTCTTGCTCTTGAGGAGCCCTGTGAACCTGCAGCCAAAACAGTTGTTAAGGGGACTATTCATGTCAATCAACCAGTTATACATAATGATGCAGTTAATGATGCTTCTGCTGGTGACCAAATACAGTGTCTGCCAAAGGTAGTGAGTCTGTTTGGTGTTCACTTTACTGCCTGTTTCTAATTTATTTATTTATTTATTATTTTTCTTCTTTGAAAAGATTAGATTAGATTATTCTTTAAATTGGTTGTTCTGGTGAACTGTTCAGCGTGAATTTCTCCTGCTGGTTCTTGTTTCATGCATGGTCTAGAACATATGCAGTTTTTTCACTCTGTAGTTTGTTCAAATTTCTATTTAATTTCTGTTAGATGCTTACACATTTGAGGGCTGCATAGAGTGGGCTTTGATCCCATCAGTTTTGATTTCTTATGAAATGTGTGTATGGAAAATTCAGAAACTTGATGTCTGTTTCGCATATTGACTGTGGATCTTATTTTCTAACAGATTATGTTGTCTCCCATTTTAGGGTGATTTGGCGTCTGCAGCTGTTCTTAGCACTGGTACAAGCATGTTGATTTCTGATGGTTGCACTCATCTAGATAGCAGACCTGGAACTCATCAATTGTACCTGTTCAAGCAGTTCAAAAATGGAATCCAGCCTCCAGCCGAAAAGGACTTAGAAGACAAGTCCTCGAAGGAAATAAATTGTCATGATGAGGCTTGTATGTCCCCATCATCTGGATCCATTTCCTCACTCTCTACTAAAAGGCAGCAATTGCTTATAAATGTTACAAATAGTTCTGGACGTACCAAATTTGCTACTCCATCCTCTACAAGTATAGCTTCCATTTCAGGCAAACGAGTTGCAAATGTCAGTGGTAGTGTGCCACCAATTCTAAGCAGCAGTCGTAAGCTGAAGCTCTTTGAGCTTTCACCTCAGTCTCCAATTGTCAATGTTCAAACCCAAACATTGAAGGACGTTTTATCCAATTCTCTCAGTTCAAAAGCTCTGCCTCTTAGCTCTGAAATGAAAGAATCATCGAGAACCCTTCCAAGCAGGCACATTAAAGTTCGAAAGCTGAATCTTGATAAAGTTCTGTCTGATGCTGACCAGGAGGGACAAATTAATAGTATAAGCTACTTGAGGAGAAATGGTGTTCACATGGATTCAAACAACTTAATCGAAAACAAGGAGGCAGGATGTCCACCGAATGACACTTGCATGGTTCAATTAATCTGCTCCGGATCAATGATGGCATCATCATCCAAGACTATCCCATCAGGAGAAAATGAAATACTTGACAGAGTTGGATTGGTGCCTTTTACTTCTTGTCCTGAATCTTCAGCAATGCACCTTGAAGTTGATTCCTATACGAGTACCGGAAAGGGCATCATATCTCATAAGTTACCAAAGAATTTGGATATGGAAGTATTGTCTCAAAGTAAGTATCAGAGGAGCCCCTTACAAGGTCTAATGCAGCTTGACTCTGTTAAAACCTGTTTAGCTGGAGAGATTGGAGAAGAGACTGATTTGCAAAAGTTGATTGTGCATGAGTGCTCACCTTGTGAGGTATCTCTTTATATCCCTCGTGATCACTGCCCCTCCCTCTTCCATATCCTTACCCACACAAACACGCACACACTAGTTATCTATATCATCATTTCACAGATGCGTGTTTACCCTGTTTTTGGCATAACATTTTGTTCAGACTCCAACAAGGATGATATCTGCACCAAGTCTGGCTGCACAGAAGTCTAATCAGAACCACAACAAGAAATTGCAGCATAATTTATCATGTGGGCATGATTCACAACTCATTCCTACAAGCTCATCCAGCTCTGACACACAACCTATTGCCAACCACAACCTCGCGTCAAATGTATCTCACAATATTGGTCATTTAGAAGAAATTTCGACTTCATACAGGAAAAGAACAAGTGATAGATTAAGTGTTGATCACAGTGATCATTTAGATGAAACTAGCAGGATTCGACAGAGTCCAAAGGTCTTAAAAGTTCTAGAAAACCATTCCAGTTTGATGCTGCAATATTCTGATGCGAATAGAAAGCAAAAGGAAAAGGAAAAGGCTGGAAGTGGCAAAGCTAGGATGAATCTGACTGAGGCGTGAATCTTTTTTTCTTTCCTTGATTATGACAATCTTACTGTTTCTGGTTCAGTATGTGTGATAAGACATTTTATATCTATCTTTTACATTGATTCTGAGTGACAAGCTGGTGTTGCAGGTTTTGAACAAGTTATCAGTGGATACTGATCATATGCTTCCTGCATCATTTGACAGAATGAACATTAGATCGGTAGGTACCTATTATTTCAAACTTGGTTTCACATGTTGGTATAGTTTTGAAATATGAGATTTCATCTGTTTAATCCAATCTTAAATTCCTTTTTCCCACCTAAATTTTTTATTCCTTTTTTCTTTTTTTTTTTTATGAATATTCCTATGTCTAGATAGATCTGCTAGGTGACATTTTGGTTCACAGACAAAAAGTTAGTGCAACGAAGGCTATCTGCTCTGACATTCACTTCTGGGTAAGTCAATTTTATGACATTGATTAAATGCATTAAAAAGGAAAATCTGGACTCCATGTTTTGTCTGACTCCTATATTATGTCCCTTTTCTATTTTTTTAATTTTATAACAGGCATCTGATCACCCAAGTGATTTTAAATACAAAAGGTGCTTTCAACCTCCTCTTGTATGAGTTTATTGTTGCTAGTACAATTTACTGCCCGAGTTTCTCATGGGTTGGGATGCAAGATTTGATGTGAGCTATTGTGATTTAGGGGAGCAGATGCTCAATCATTTCTCTCCAAAATTGTGTATGAAAAGAGTAAACATCAGTTATTGTGCATGAAGCGAAAATTATTGCAGGTTTTGTCCTTTTTCCCTCTTTTTCCTCCTTGCTTCTCATTGTTTTGCTATTCTTACTATAACCATACCGTTAACTTGAACTCAGGAACAACTGGAATTATTGAGAGCCAAGCTTCAGCAGTCCTTGTTGTTGAAGTCAAACTGTCTCGCAATTCGGTCTTTATCTGGTCCTGAGGAAGCTAGGATCAAGCAGCTTTCATTTGTTGCTAGTTCTGTAAACGAGGTCTGCAATGTTAAAATGCTGATATTCTGTCTTCTCCAATTTTCGCATTTTTTATCTTATTTACACAAAATCTATGTATATGGGTAATCAGTTTGCATCTCTTTGGCAGCTCTGATGAGTTTTTATTTTAAAAAACGGGCACTAAAGAAAGCTGGAAAAGTAAATACAATATACTGCTGGGTTTTAAACAATTATTTAACACTAAAAACTTCATGTCACTGGCCCCAACATGGTTGCAATATGATGATCTGAGTTACCAGATTCTTTTCTGCTTAATGAAGTGCGGTTACTTTTTTTTTTCATTGCAGGTTGCTACTGATAAAGTTAAAAGAATGAAAAGTGAGGTTGAGGAATTGGAAAGAAAAATAAGTTCTTTACTCAAATCTTTGCACTTCAGTTTGAAACTGAAAGGGGATCCAAATCTTGCTGACACTATTGTCTTGTTGAACAACCAATTAAAGAAGAGAACTTGTTACAGAATGATACACAACGATATACAGGTACTTCTAATTCTTGTGCTTATTCTTTCGAAGCATGAGGGTGTCTAGCGCTCCTGACTCACTTGTTCATTTTAGCTTTGGGAAATTGAGGATTTGCTGATTAGCAATGGACAGGAAGAAATAGTTCTTACGTACCTTGGTTTCATCTCCCAAAGGTTGGTGGAGTCCCTTTTCTTCCCAATTTCATTATGTTATAGGGATCATGCTGCACTCTTTTATGTGTTCATCAGGCCTCTAGATATGTTTTTGTATACTTGTAGAGTCACAGTAGCCGGCGGTACAATCTCAAGCATTGTTGTTTCAAACAAATTAAATGATGTGAACATCATGAAGGTAACCAAGTCCATTAAACCTTTTCTTAAATAAATTGTGCTAACTTCTAAATTATTCATGATGAATGATGACTCTAGACTTCATTGGCTCCCTAAACTTTCAGAGCTTCCCAAACATGGAAGCTTTCATTGCATTTGCCTTTGTCTTTGATTCTGGCTTCATCAAGAAGTTTGCTGGGCCTGGAAATATGGCTCATGAAACGCAGGTATGTACTTTTTTCTCACCGCTTCTTTCAAGGCTCACTTAGTCTCTCTGCATATTTCTGGAGGCAAAAATATGACCATGTATAATCTCTATTAATCAAAGTCAGATTAAAATCACAGCTAAATAATCTGTGAAGTCCTCTAGACTTCATTCATGCTAACTAATACTCCCTCCGTTCTCAAAAGACTATATCATTTGTTTTGACCGTTTCATTGTATTTAATCTATGATTTATTTTCATGTATTTCTAGATATTGAAAACTAGAAAATTCATTTGGGAACCATAATTTGATATCCAAGTTTGCTAAATATATTTTTTCTTAATTTTTTTTACACTGTTTATTTTTATTAAAAATCGAGTCAAACATTGAATATTGAAACAACAAAGTCAAACGATACAACTTTTTGAGGACGGAGGGAGTATGTGCTTATGCAATTTCTCTCTTTTGCCAAACTGATTCCAGAAATATAATGTTTGTTCATAGTGTGAACTGCGGGGGGAAAAAAAAAGAGATGCATTCTTATATTAATCTTTAAATAGCATTTTGTTCTCAATCTGCAGAGAACAGGTTCGCTTCTGAGTAACCTGCTAGATGTGGTTGAGGAATTAAGGCTTGCTCGGATAGAAATAAGGAATTTGGTCCAAACAACTTTTCACTCTCCATCAGGTACATCAACTCAGTTTGATTCCTTTCATCTGCATGACACAAGTACTCTAGCTACTAGTACAAACATCTAAATGGAGAAAATGACTTTGCATTTGTTCTCAAGTCTTTTTGCGTTTAGCATTGGTTGGTTTGTAGTATTACTATGTTTACTGAGTATGTCCCCCCTTGAATTGCTAATCATCACAAGTTTACTTGCAAGCACAACATATATCTAACATTCAAGTTGACGGTATCTTCTTCTTCCAGCTGGACAGCTTGGGTTGCAGCTCATTTTCCGTGATCTGACATCTTTGGACAAACTAACTGTGGATCTTGACCTTTCATGTTTGAAGTGGTAAATCCATTGCAAATTTGGGCTTCACTTACATACTCCCTTTGTTCTATAAAAGAAGATACATTTGTTTTTCAGTAATTTATATGCAAATAATAAATAAAGTTATCTTGTTTTTAAATAAGATTTTTAATGAAATCTTTCTGATGGAAATTTGAGTCAAACACAAGTTCGAAAGTTAAAAATATCTTCTTTTATGGGATGGAGGTAGTATTTGTTTGTATTTTATGAATAGTTGCTGCCATATCCTGTCAGAAATCTTAAATTTGAGTTTCTAGGTTAAACATGCTGTTCTGTTAAAGATGAAACAGGTCTGCTACAAGTTTCTTCCGTTATGAAATGTTATTCGGTCAATATTTTCCTTTTGTTTTCGGTCAATATTTTCCTTTTGTTTCATTCTTATTTCAAGGAGATTTATTAATAAAATATTTGGTTATTGTTTTTTATGTTTTTGTTTTTTTCTACCTTGGAACAGCATCCTATTGTTAAGTAATGCAAATAAAGAGTACCATTCTATCAGTTCATCATCTGAAACAAAATCAGTGCAAAGCATATCCTTAAAGAGTATTTGTTTGGTTAGATTGTCTGCCTCACAGATACTCTCACGGGCGGTTCATTACGCAACCATGCATCTTCCATCTGATGGTTGGGGTGGTTAATTTAAGAAGACAGCTTAAAGTTTAGCCTGAGTCATATTTGGAAGATCTCTATAGAATAACCTGGCTACTGGGGGTTGCTTGTACTTGAAAGTTCCTTCATTGAAATTGAACAAAATAATGGAGTTGAATTCCTTCTTTCTTTTCTTATCTTTTTCTTTTACCAATGAAAATAACAGAACACAAGCCATTATATGCATGCTAACATTTATAATATGGTCCTTTCTGAAATTTATAAAAAATTTAACAGGGGCGTGTATCCTACTGATGTCCAGCCTAGCCGGTTACAGCATTCCAGAATCCGCTCTGAAAAATCACAACTCACTGACGAGATAAGTGCCGCAGTTGACGACCTTAAAGTTGGTTTCTGGAGGATTATTAGAATGTGCAGGTGCATTTCTCGAGTGCTTGAATCTTTGGGCAAGTGACGGCATTGAAGTTCCAGAGACGCATACTTCTTGGAACTTCCTTCACGTCTCTTCTTCTTGACTGCCGTATGATGGTAACAGTCTCTTTTTTCCAGTGACGGCATAGTCTTCAGTTATTCTTGTAGACTGCCGTATGATGGTAACAATTGCTCCTGCATCTCTACTCGATGCTTTGTTTTTGGTCTTGTCAGGGACAAAACCTTTACAAATAATATTCTAGGATTCTTAATGAGTGTTGGTTAAGTATAATTTACTCATAAACGGTGCATAAGCTTATCTGTAATCTGCATGATTTGAAGTTTTAAACTGTGAATTACTATGATCCGCATGGCTGTTTAACCATCTTTCATTCCTCCATTAAACTATGATGACCTCTGGAAATTACCCTTCTACAGGATTCTATATGTTGCAGTTACCAAAAGACATGATCACCAACATGTTTCTTTGTTTCCGTTTAATTTTCTGAAACATCGGTGCTCGATCTTCGTTTCTTCTGACTTTATTACTACTATTAATTAATACCTAAGTTGGTGATTAGTGATTACTGCCGTATAGTTGGTCCAATAGCAACAGATCCAAGAGAGCAAGGAAGGTTACGCTTGCCACAGGGGTTCGTGACGTTACCAGGTAAATAGCTTATCTTGCACTCCCTTGTTTCTACTGTATTTGTTTTAACATTTGGGCTGCGTTCAATTCGACTCCTTTCACAGATATACATCATAAATTTTCAAAATCAACACTTCCCTCTAATTAATTCTCATAAACATCTCATCTAGTTTTTGTGAACTCAATTTTCTTTTTTTCTTCACAAAATAATTTTACCGAACACTTCTGATAATCTGAGGTTGGAGATAACCTGGATCACAACGTCTGGAGGGGGAGATCATTCGGTCCAGGCACCTGTAGTTGCAAGCAAAGAAGAAATGAGTTGGGGTTATGTTGTGTCCGGATCTACTCTGACGCTTAAGTCAGTGGTGACAGTGAGGAGGAGAAAAGGCTAAGTTAAGGAACTCGGAAGTGAAAAAGAGAGTTGTGTACTTAGAAGGAGGCTCCAGGGTTGCTTATTTAGTGGGTTAGATAGAGTCCATCTAGAGTTGGTCACCTTGAGTCCAGTCCGCCTTAACACGCCAACGTGGGGGAAGTGGAGCGTCCATTTCTCAATTGAAAAGAGTGGAGCGTGGTTTCACAATAGAAGCGTGAGGTGAGGTGGAAGGTGTGGGACTTGGAGCCCTAACTAAACGCTAAGCATTTGAGGTAAAAAGCTGTTATTATATCGTTAGGGCGTTGTCCTTGAGGTCGGGTTCAAGATCGACCCCTTCAAGGGGCAGTTTGAGGTTGATCCCTTTGAGAGGTCAAGCAAGATGTGGCTCGTGGAGTCCTTGCAGACCTTTAGGCTTTGGGCCCGTGTGATAGGCCTTGAGGTCTGTGGACTTAAGGCCATTGTGAGGCTTGATGTACTAAAGAGCCCCTCATTGAAGTATGAGCGAAAGGGTTCCTTTATTCCATAGTGCGTGCGGAGTGTGGGGCGTGTTTGAGCATCCTCGTGCAGTCGATGGGCGAACTCGTGACAACTTAAGGCGACGATTGACGTCCCTGATGTTAGAATGTGCGGAAGAAGTTTGACGAGTGGTGCCCTGTGACTAGTTGATTCCGCGGATTTAAGGGAATCATGATGGCTCCGGTTAAATGGTGGAATGCGAGGGGATTGCCTTCGTTCCTTTAAAAAGAGGAGTCCAAGTGAAGTTAAACCACCTTTTCTTCTGCTATTCGAGTTCGAGAGTTCCATACTTTAGAGTTGCACTGACGAATTTCTTCCCTGCGGTGGTGAGTTCAGATTTCTTCCTCCGTTAAGACTAAATACCAGATCAAGAAGAGTTCAAATTTCTTGTTGCCGTCGTTAACAGCTCTATATGCCGATAATGATTGCGTGAATTTGGGGCCATCTTTTTTACTAATTGCCCCCCTCCACAGATGGCACCAAAGAACGTGACTGGAGTTGGCCTTCTTGTCCCAACCATGGAGAAAATGACGCTTATCGATGACCGAATGATGGTGGAGCTGGGTAGGTACTCCTGCCCTAAATTAAGATGGATGTGCGGCTCACACGCAAAGGGATTCTCAAGGTGTACAAGTTGGTTGTGATTGAAAAGAACCTGACCTCGAAGGTTGTAGCTCTTTTCATGGCCTTGTTGAAGGCGGTTCTCTGCTTCCCCCAACACAAGTTGGTGCATGATCTGTGCTCCTGGTGGGAATTGTGCCCATCCCAGTTGGAGCCTAATGTGTTTACACATATCAACGCCTTCATTGTGCCATGCGAGATGGTCAACGCGACCCCGTACGTCGAGGTGTTCCTCCGTTTCTATAAAGCTAGACTTGGCTCTTAGCAAGGCTTTTCCCTACGTCGAGGTCTTTTTGCTCTTGTAGAGTTCGTACCAGGACTAGTAAACGAAGTTCTTCGTGATGAGAGACGACTCCTGGCAATTCTTGACAGGACGCACTCATGATGTTTTTCATGAGATGGCGAAGAACCTAGTGTTGTCTTTTGGGTTGCCAAAGCTCGAGGCCTACGCGACCCTAGTGAGGTGGTTTGACGAGGTTCATGCCAGGAAGTCTTGTGATGGCCTATTTCCATTCAGGAATGAAAGATTGGACAAGATGGTTCTTAGGGTAGGCAAAGATTAACAGTGTCGTCCTTATAGATGATGAAGTGCAAGCCCTTGAAGCTGGTCCCTTAATCAAAGGGGTGAACCTTTTGATGCCCTCGACGAAGCACAAGGTCCCTGAGGTAATTGTGGCATTCTGTTGCAGTATATGTGTTAATGTTGTAGTTTTGCATTTGCTAAGTGTTGTTGTCTGTTGCAGATGTTTCGAAGCGTTTTGAGGAAGCGGTGGAGCGTAGGACCAACGTAGAGGTTGTTATCAGGATTCATTTGGACATCTTGGCTGATGGGAAGTCAATGGGAGTAGACAAGTTTTTTTAGGACATTCATCGAGCAAAAAATGCTCTCGTGAGGTCGGATGGATCGCAGAGTGCAACTGCGTCTCGAAGAAGAATAAAAAGACAAGCGAGCCTGGGTTTAAGGCTTCATCCACAGTAGAGGAGAAAAAGCTTCTCACGAAGGAGAAGACCGTTGGGAAGAAAGGGAAGGCTTAGACGGTTGAGTAGGCGAGCTCAGTGGCGAAAGAGGTGGCCCATTTGGCTAGCGAAGGTGCATGAGCTGTGGTAGACCCCGTGGTAGAGAAGGTTGGGGCAATTGCAACGGTGTCCCCTGTTGTTGGAGGGTTGAGCACACCAGTTGTGTCTGTTGGCCCAGTCTGCAGCTCTGAGGGTGGGGGGAGGCTCTCGTTATTTAGAAGAAGGTGTCCCCCATGTTGACTTCTGTTGAGGTCCAAACAACGACCCCGTTGGAGGTGGTTCATGCTATGGGTTCTGGGGGTTCTAAGGAGGCAACCATCCCGTTCGAGGTTGATCCCTTCGAGGGGTCGAGCAAGATGCGGCCGGCGGAGTCCTTGTGGACCTTTGGGCATTGGGCCCGTGTAATGGCTCAAGGCCTGTGGACTTGAGGCCATCGCGAAGCCTGATGTACCAACATCCTTAGGTGTACACATCTTTTTAGATATACAGAAATTGTTAGTATTTATGAAATTATACTCCCACTAGATAATTATCTCTCTTTTTTTATTATTATTATAGGGAAATGGGGGAGCACACCCCATATAATTCATTAATATAGAAGCCAAACGACACTTGCATACATATTCAGGAGCTTTACAAAAATAGCAAACCTGAATAAAATGGAAGTACAAAAGTATTAATTCCTGTGCTTTACAGCATAATCAGGAGCTGTACAAAAAGATGGTTAGTATCTATCTAGTGAATAGGACTACACAGACTGTGGAGGATTTTTTTAGAAAAGATCCACGAGTAGGATGTTGCTTCTCCCTTGGACTAGTTGGATTGCTCCTGCAACCACCTGTTAAATCTCTCTTGATTTCTTTTGAAACATGTGGGTGTTTCTTTCTTACCAGATCATCTAGACAACTGCAGCTAATAGGCTCTTTCTAATAGCTGATTTCTGCGATTTGCCCCTGGTAACTCTCTTCATCCAGTCACATATTTGAAGCCATGCAAAAGGAGGACATTTCAAGTTGACAGATCTGAGACTTTCCAATAAGACACTAGAGGAAAATTTGCATTGGAAAAATAGATGATCTCTAGTTTCTAGGCTTTTTCTGCAGATGATACAACTCTGATTGACATCTTGATTCCAACGGGCAACTTTATCCGAGGTATGAAGGGCATTTAAGGCACATAGCCAATAAATGATTGACATTTTTGGCATATGTCTGGATCCCCAGGCTTGGGATTTCCAAGAGACATTGTCAAAGTTTTCAATGATATGCATATAGCACACTCTCATAGGGAACGTGTTACACCCACCCCAGAATTATATTATTTTCTGATGTATTTTTCCAGTGGTTGGATTTGTAATTTTATCAGAATCTGAAATATTATGTATTTGTGATGCTAATAAATGAAATGAAGGTTCCGAGGGGTTATTGGAGGTCCATTGTATGGGATTTTAATAATTTACAATATTTTATGAATCCCGGGTCATTTTGCCAAAAATTGGTTCGGATGGCAAAATGGTCATTTCAGAAAAATTGACGGAAAAATATTTGTTAGGCTGTTGGATGGGCCGGCGGTTTTTTCAATTTTGGGCCAAAGATTGGCCATTTTGTTGGGCTTAAGTGAAGTGTGTGATAAGTAATGGAAATTGAATGAAAAATAAGTCATGATTATGGCTAAAGTTTTGGTTTTACACATGTCATGGAATCAAGGG
>JBBYHH010364624.1:0-11997 GCA_038382905.1 Daphne laureola | reverse complement strand
ATCATATCACTTCATCATCTAAATTATTGCATGAAGATAAGACTTGCACATTATCACCAGTTTTATTACCAAGTGGTTAAAAAACAAACATTTTAGGAATATGATATTTACCTCTAAATTCCACACATTTTTTTCATGATGTGTTGTCTGTGCGAACATTTAAAGTTGATTTGATGTCAGTTAGTCATTTAACAAAAAGTCTAAATTGTTCAGTGACATTTTTCTCTCATTTGTGTGTTTTACAGGATCTGGCTACGAGGAGGACAATTGGTTTGGGTGAACAACGCGATGGACTTTACTATTTGGTGGCGCTAACGACGAAAAAACCCACACACCGACCAGTCTGCAATCTCACAATTTCACCCACAAATCTTTGGCATCGTCGACTAGGCCACGTATCGCCTTCTTGCTTGAATTTACTTGCAAAAGACTTTTTAAATTTTTCAGTTCAACCGGATAATGCTTGCCCTATTTGTCCTTTAGCAAAATAAAGTCGTTTACCATTTCGTGCTAGTACTATTTCTTCTGCAAAACCCTTTGAGATTATACACTGTGATATTTGGGGACGATATCGATATCCCTCATTTTCCTGTGCATATTATTTCCTTACTATTGTTGATGACCACACACGTTTCACATGGATTTTTTTAATGCGACATAAAGATGAAGCACAACCTATTTTAAAACGTTTCTTTGTTTTTGTTCTCACCCAATTTGAATCTCGGATTACAAATTTTCGTAGTGATAATGGTAGTGAATTCCTTTCACTTCGTTCATTTTTTCAAGATAATGGTGTTATTTTTCAACATTCTTGTGTGTACACGCCCCAACAAAATGGGGTTGTGGAACGGAAACATCGTCACATTTTACAAGTAGCTCGAGCTTTAAAATTTCAAGCACAACTTCCAACTCAATTTTGGGGGGAACGTGTTTTGACTGCCGTTCACATTATAAATCGACTACCTTCACCCATTGGCTGAGGTGTGTTGTGACTGGGGGTGACGGTAGTCACCCCCAATATTTTTTAAACGATGAGGTATATAGTGTATATTTTTATAAATTAGGAGATTAATTTAAATTTTATGTATAAGTTATATCCAATGTATAGATTTATACACTACAATTTATATTTACCAATTGACTAAACTTAAAAACATTAAACTCAACTCAATCACAATTCTAAATAATAACGGGTAAAGTGTACCTATAGTCCTGTAACTATAATTATTGTTCACTTTACCTATAGTCCTGTAACTATAATTATTGTTCAAGATGGATCATGTTTTAACTTTTTGTCATATTAAGGTCCCGATTTAATTTTCACAAGATTTTTTCAATTCGTGGTTATTTTCCATCTGATTTTTGTTAAGTTTAACATACTTTCGGGGGAAATGATAATTTTAGCAACTCAAGTTTTTTTTTTTTTGAAAAAAAGAAATCTATTTCCCTGGTAAGTTTTAAATCTAATCATTTAGGTACAACCCCGTAATTAAATTGAACACGTTTACCTAAAAGTTTTCAAACTTCACCTAAACTCACAACACGGGCCGGATCACTGGCTACCACCGCCTACCATTGCCGGACCACCGCCGACCACCATCAGAAAATGTTGAACGGAGAAAAAAATACACTAGATCATAGATCGAGGCCTAGGGCTGTCGGATAGTGGCCCAAGGCAGCGATCTGCAACCCCAGACTGGTGAATCAGGCCGCGAATCGAAAACCTAAGCCGTGAATTACCAACCTAGGCGGTGAATCGCGAACGTAAACCGGGAGTAGGCGACATTTTTTGCGCCACCCCTAAGCCTGAATTCTGGCTTCGTCACTACCTTCACCAGTAATTTCTTTCAAAACTCCTTATGAACTTATTTATTCAAAATCACCTTCTTTCTCTCATCTTCACGTTTTTGGGTGTTTGGCATATGCTACTAATGTTCACCATTCTCATAAATTTGATTATTGTGCTACACCATCTATTTTTATTGGTTATCCTACTGGTCAAAATGGCTACAAATTATTTGATTTATCAATCAATTTTTTTTTTATAAATCGTGATGTAAAATTTCATGAAACTATTTTTCCTTACTCCTTTACCCAACCCAACACACCTTTTTCCCCACCAGCTTATCCGCCAGGCCCCATTCCTTTACTCACCCTAGATTCATCTTCCTCATTCAACCACACTTTTACTCCTAATCCACTAGGCACACCTTCCTCCTTTACTTCTCCCAAAATCGATTCACTCGTAACTTCGCCCCTCCCATAGTAACTGCTCAACCATCCCCTCACCCAACAGTTTTACGTACCTATTCTCGATGGACCAAACCCACTGACCTAACATCAGCCGCTTCTAACCCAATTATCCTTTCCATCAAACTAGATTGCTCTGACGACCCTTCCCAAGTACCACCATCTTTTTCCACCTATAATCTTCATTCTCCTTCACCAGTGTTACTTCATCGTTCCAGTCATCCCACTCCTCAGCCACCTAGATTTAAAGTTTATGTTCGTACTGACCAATCCAAGTCCTTAATGCCAGGTCCAACCAAAGGTACGCGTTTTCTTCTTGCAAATTACGTGTCTTATCATAAATATACCCTTGCATATCATTCTTTTATTGCTAAAGTTAGCACGGTCATAGAGCCTCAGTCTTATTCAGAAGCAGTTGCTCATCCCGAATAGCGTGATGCTATGCAATATGAGTTAGATGCCCTTAAAAATAATGGTACTTGGACTTTGGCACCTCTTCCTGCTGGTAAGACACCAATTGGTTGTCGATGGGTATACAAAATTAAACATAAGTCTGATGGCACCATTGAGAGATATAAAACTCGGTTAGTGGCAAAAGGTTTCACACAGCTGGAGGGTGTTGATTACTAGGAAACTTTCTCTCCCACTGCTAAAATTATTTCAATTCGTTGTCTCCTTGCTCTAGTCGCTACTCGTGATTGGTCGCTACATCAATTGGATGTAAATAATGATTTTCTTCATGGCGACCTTCAGGAAGAAATTTATATGTCTCCGCCGCCAGGGATTCAGAGACAGGGGGAGGAACACTTGGTTTGTCGATTACATAAGTCATTGTATGGCTTAAAACAAGCTTGCAGACAGTGATTCTCAAAATTCTCTGAAACTATGCGGGCAGCTGAATTTGTGCAATCCCGAGCTAACTACTCCCTTTTCACTAATAAACAAGGAAAGTCCTTCACTGCTCTATTAATTTATGATGATGATATTTTAATTACTGAAAATGATCATGTTAGTATTGTTGCTATTAAAAAAATCTTACATGATAGTTTCCACCTTAAAGACCTCGGTCGATTGAAATACTTTTTGGGAATTGAAATTTCTACTTCAAAAAATGGGATTTTTATTTCTCAACGTAAGTATGCACTGGAAATTATCAAAGATGCAGGTCTTTTGGGTGCAGCTCCTGTTGATACTCCAATGGAAAAAGGATTGAAGTTGTCAGATAAAAGCGACTTTCTCAAAGATCCAAGCAGATATAGAAGATTAGTTGGAAGACTAATATATTTAACTATTTCAACACCAGACATCACATATCCGGTTCATATCTTGGGCAGGTTCATGCACGAGCCCCGAAAAATTCATATGGAGGCTGCTTTACGGGTTGTCCGATATCTAAAAGGTGCACCTGGCCAAGGCATATTCTTTCCTTCAAGAAGCGATCTCAGGTTACGAGCCTATTGTGACTCAGATTGGGAAGGTTGTTCTCTTACCAGAAGATCTACTATAGGCTATTGTGTTTTCCTGGGACCTTCATTAATTTCTTGGAGATCAAAGCGGGAGAAAACAATATCTCTTTCATCTGCCGAAGCTGAATATCGAGCAATGACAGGAGTTTGCTGTGAATTATCATGGTTGCGCCATCTCTTGGAAGATCTGGGTATTTCGCATGATTAACCAACTTCATTATACTGTGACAATAAGGTAGCCTTACATATTGCAGCCAATCCGGTTTTTCATGAGAGAACTAGACATATTGAAATGGATTGTCACTACATTAGAGATAAGATTCAAGACGGTTCAGTGATCACGAAATATGTAAATTCCGGACATCAATTGGCGGACATTTTGACCAAGCCTTTGGGTAAAGAGATTTTTGCTCCTATGGTTCGCAAGTTGGTAGTGCAAGATATCCACTCTCCAACTTGAAGGTGAGTGTTAGCATATCAACCTTATTAGGAAACACAATTTGTGAATATCAGCTTTCCTTTTGTAATTCCTAAATTGTAGCTAGTGTACGTTAGATGAACGTTGAAGTATCCTGTATATATAGGTGAGCAATTTCTCAATGAAGATCAACTCTCCTTGATCATTCTTACCTTGTTACACCACAAAATTCAATATGGAGTATCATTTAAAGATTTGATGGGTTCCTTAAGAGCCATTGATCTCGCCAAAACTCAAGTAAAGATTTCATCTCGTGAATTGTACATAAGGAATTGCATTAGATTTCTTCATCAAAAAAAAAAAAAAAGGGAGTGCATTAGATATAAAGAGTGAGGAACAACTTGAGTAATTTGCAAAACTAAAATTTAATGTCAATGTCTTAGTCAAATCTAATTTTGAGCATGATAGCTAACTATATTATGTAACTTGTAAACTATAACCCAGAAGTTGGTAGAAGAAACATGCAATCTTTTTTAAGAGAGCATGGAAGCTCTGAATGGGAAATTCAAGAAGCAAAACAATTCATTATAAGAAGAAAAAAAAGGTGAAAATTAACGTAAAAAACCTTAAAGAATGTTGGTGATAGCTTAGGGTGGGGAAGATACAGATCGATAGGCTTGTCCTGGTAAAATGAACATTGATGATAGCTTGTGAAACTACCAAAAAGAGAACAAAGGGGGAAATAGTCAAAAGAAAGAAGCCAATCCTAGTAACAGTTTAAAAAAGAAAGAAAGAACGAAAGACACGTATCAATGATATGATGCTAACAACAGATCTAATGATGCAAACAAAACTCAATAGTGTTTCAGAATGCACAATTTGATTTGTCCAATGATCACCTTGATATTTCCCATAAGGTTGCACAACCAGCAACTAGACATTAGCAACGGTTTGCTTAAATCGCGATACCCCCTAAATCGTTAATCATTAATTATAGTTTTTTTTTATATCTACAGTTAACGGTTTTTACGTAACGATTACAAGTTCACATCCAAAACCGCTAACTGTGGATCCGCGGTTAACGGTTACAATCACAGTTATCAAAATAGAGCATACAATTTTTTTTACAAATTACAATGTATCTCTAAACTCCATGAAACAAAAACTCCAAGTTAAAATCAATAAACGGACCATGTATCAATCAATAAAAAAAACCGTTTAACCGCGATCTGAAAATCTGGATTGGACTGGACTTGGGTGGGTTTGGTTAGGCTGGGTGGATCTAGTATATACTTTATTGGGTAACCGTTTAACCCCGATTAATGGTTATCCGCGGTCCGGTTACACCCATACCGTTAACCGCATCTATTAAGCTACCGGTTATAAAAAAAAATCATAACCAACAATCTGGTGGTTTTAACCGCAGATAAAACCACTAGAAACGATTAGTTATCCACGATTAACAATTCTTATCGGTCTCACTCCCATGCCTACCAGCAACTGCATTCCCTATTCACATATATATGTAATTAATTATTCACATTAAAGATCTAGTGTATCACGAGAGGGTTGGAACCTGCAGAAAGCTAAAAGAATAGAATATCATACTCTTCTAGTATCATTCTGATATAAATCTAAAAGTATCATCTAGTCATAGGAACACCTAAGAAAAAATTGAGGCAACCTTACCGTAATTCATAGGTCGTGCAACTAATATTTGAACACATAAATTTCGCTCGGCTTGGAGCTTAAAAAGTGATTTTCTGGATGGAGTTCCAACATCTGAACAAAGTCCAAATAAAAGCGAGGTACTATATTTTGGAAATTACGACACAAGGTTTCTATACAACAATTAAGACATGTATCAAGACTATAATAGAAAACTTAAGTCGATTAATTTACAGGATGTAAATGTGTGATCCTAAATTCCTTGATAACTTCATTTCCTAAAATAATATACCTCTAAGATAGTGACCCTCTAAGTCTGAGGTACGAGCATCGTTAAAATGCAAAGGGTGATAGTTGTTGGATTTCAAATGAAGAAAAGAAAATATGTACTCATTGGATATCCCTTTGGGTTTGAACTCTAAAGTTTAGTTCCCTGAAAAGAGTCAGGATTTATGAATGGTATTCCCCCGAGCAAGAAAAAACACATATGGAACATCTAGAATGCTTGCAAGAGACTGCATCAATAGCTGCAATTTTTATGTTCAAACTCTATCTGGATATCCGAATGGAAGATCATTCTGGTAAAATCTTACAAAATGACCCCAATACCTCCAAGAATGTCTGATATAGATAGAATTAATAAATACACACACACTCCAATTTGTCGTCTTCATTTGCACTCTCTTGCTTAGAAGATATACAGAAAGGCAATTCAATTTGACAATTTCACGATTATCATATGGCGATTATGTGGTCTATTCGACCATTCACTCAAGAGGATACCAGATCAATGCAAGTATGAGGAGTAAAATAAGAATACAAAAACAAAGATTAGACACACAATAAACTAATATATATATATATATATATATATATATATACCTAGGAACAATCTCTCTGATGCATAGGTTGTGAAGCATACATATCTGCTCCATCCAAAACATTCTGCTCAAATTTCTATAGATTAGAAAACATGAAATAAATGATGACTCACCGTTCCCTTTAAACAAAGAGATGAAGAAGATGTTTATTGCTTATGTATTATGTCTGTACAACAACACCAATTTATAGATTGGTGGCAAGGTGAATTAAGGAAAATAACTAAGTACATGATTGTACTCAACGGGTCTTTGCAGATCCTAAGCCTAATGACAAGGAAATTGATTCTGTATCCTTTAACACTCCCCCTCAAGTTAGTAAATATATCCGCTATCTGGTTCTCACTTCACACATAAGCTATCCTGATTTCTCCTCTTTGGATTCTCTCATGAACTGTATGACAATCTAACTCGATGTGCTTAGTCCGCTCATGATAGACTGGATTTACGGCGATGTGTAATGCTGCTTCGTTGTCACAAAGCAATCTTGCTGGCATAGGATGTGACACAAGTAAATCTTTCAATAAGTATCTCAACCAAGAAAGTTCACAAGTGGCTGCGGCCATAGATCGATACTCTACTTCTGCTGATGACTGTGATACCGTTGTCTGTTTCTTACTCTTCCATGACACAAGCGAACTCCCAAGGAAGATACAATATCCTGTTATAAACCATCGTGTAAGTGGGCATCTGGCCCAGTCGGCATCACAATACCCGATCAACTGCAGTGAACTATTTGATGACAACAAGCCTTGACCAAGAGCTGCCTTTAGGTATTGGAGAAGTCGATGAGCAGCATTGAGATGGTGTATCTTAGGTTCCTGCATGAATTGACTGAGTGTATTTATAGAGTATGTGATCTCAGGCCTACTGATTGTGAGGTAAATCAGCTTCCCTACAAGCCTGCGGTATCACGTAGGATCTTTGAGAGCTTCATTGCCTGTATCTGCCAACACCAAGTCAGGTTCCATTGGGACAGAAGTCGATTTTGTTCCTAATAACCCCGCTTCTTCCAATATGTCTAATGTATACTTTTGTTGGCAAATAGTGATTCCTGCCTTGGAATGACTGACTTCAATGCCAAGAAAGTATCTGAGTGGCCCGAGATCTTTAATTTTGAAACAACTATTAAGAAGCTTCTTGAGATTGTTGATTGTCATCTCATCATTACCTGTAATGATCATGTCATCAACATAAAGAAGTACAATAGTAATAGAATTCCCACTTACATGTGTAAAGAGTGAGTATTCGGCTTTTGACTGCTGAAAACCGAGTTCTTGAGTTCATGTATTGCACTCGAGAATCTCCGGAACCAACTACAAGATGCTTGCTTAAGGCCATAAAGTAACTTGTGAAGTCGACAAACTAAATTCTCCCCCTCTCGACGGAATCCTGGAGGAGGTACCATATATACTTCTTCAGTTAGCTCTCCATGGAGAAAGGAATTTTGGACATCCATCTGGTGTAAAGGCTAATGGCAGACTGGGGCGACAGCTAGGAGGCAACGAACAATGATTAATTTGGCAAATGGAGCAAATGTATCTTTGTAATCAATACCTTCATGTTGGGTGAACCCTTTACAATAAGTCGGGCTTTATAATGCTCAATTGTACCGTCAGCATGGTATTTAATCTTAAAAAACCATTTGCATCCTATAGCTCGTTGACCGGGGGGTAGGGTAACCATAGTCCAAGTGTTGTTATCCTCAAGGGCCTTAATCTCAGAATTCATGGCTTCCACCCATTGTGAGTCATGTTTGGCCTGATCATAGGTTGTAGGCTCACGAAGTCGAGATATGTTATGTGCAAATGAACGATACTTATCAGATAACCCAGAGTAGGAGACATACCATTGCAACAGGTAGCGAGTGCTGGACGAGGAAGATGAGGGGACGATAGGTGCAAGAAGGGCGGTATGGTAGGTCTCAAAGTCTCAGAGATGGGGTGGAGGTTGATGGGTACGAGAGGATCGGCGAAGCTCAGGGATATCGGAGGGTGTGTGTTCTGGTGATGGATGAGCATTTAATAGAGTTAGGAGGGATGGATGGGATGGTGATGATGGGTGGTCGAAAGGGTGTGTTGATGATGAAGGGAGTGTCGAGGGGATGGTAGCCTCTGTGGTTGTAGAGCGACGAGAGTAGACTTTGAGTGGAGTTTGAATAGGATGGGGAAAAAGTTCATTGACTATTTGTGATGGGGGGTCAGGGTTAGGATGATGAGGTAAATGAGGTTTGTTTGGATCAGGTTGTTCAGAGGGATTGGACTCTGAAGTGGAAGCTTGGTCATAGATGAGGGGTAAGACGGGGCAATCATTTTGATCTTATGTTGGGAGTTTACTGAAAGGAAATGTGTTCTCATGAAATGTGACATCTCAAGAAGTGAACAAAAAATTCTTTGTAAGATCATATAGACGGTATCCCTTTTGCCCAAGGAGATATCCAACAAAAATGCAACGACGTGCTCGAGAATCAAACTTGTTGTCGGGAGTAAGATTTGTGGCATAAGATAAGCAACCAAAAACCCGTAGTTCAGAATAGATTGCTGAAGTTTTGTGTAAAAGCTCATACAGGGATTTATAAGAAAGTAGAGGTGTAGGTAAACGATTGATAAGATAACATGTTGTTTGAATACTTTCCCCAAAAAAATATAGCGGTAGATTATCTTGAAAACGGAGAGCCTGAGCCACATTTAAAAGATCACGATGTTTGCGCTCAACTACCCATTTTGTTGAGGAGTATATGCACATGTATGTTGGAAAATGGCTCTACATTCTTCGAGAAATGAACGCAGAGATACAAATTCTCCTCCATTATCAGCACGTAAAATCTTAATGTCTCGATGAAATTGAGTTTTGACCCATGAAAAAAATGATTTTAATATTGGTTGAGTGTTGGATTTAAGAGTCATGAGATACACCCAAGTAAAACGTGTGAAATCATCAACAATTGTTAGAAAATAACGAGCCCCAGAATGTGTCTGAGTTTTATGAGGTCTACAAATGTCACAATGAATCAAATCAAAAGGTGCAGATGTTTTTATTGAACTTGGTGAAAAAGATAAACGAGTTTGTTTTTCCAAAGGATAAATTTCAAAAACATGTTTAGAGTCAAAAACAATTTCTGAAAAAGATTTGGACAAAAAGTGAAGAGGAGCAGCAGATGGATGTCCAAGGCGTTGGTGCCAGATGCTAGAATTGTGACTAATGTGATTGGCAAGGTGAGGGTTCTGGTTTTGTATGAGATAGTAGAGGCCATTAAAATGTTTGCCGAGGCCAATCGTCATCCTTGTTTCCACATCCTTAACAACATAAAATTTCGGATAAAATATCACAATGCATCCCAAAGATTTGTCAATTTACTCACAGATATCAAGCTTACATGAAACTCGGGGACATGAAGAACTCCATCAAGAGATAAATCTGATAATTGAACAGATCCAACATTTTCAATTGTGACTCGTTTTCCATTAGGCATTCCAATGGAATCATGAGGTGCCTTACTTTTATTATGAGTAGGTGATAAGTATGAGACATGATCAATTGTTCCACTGTCAAAAATCTAGTATAAAGTGGAATGTGCATCATGTTCTAAATTATTGTAGTTGGGTGTAGAAATACCTGTTGCATTTACGACTGGTTGATCGTTACCATTCTTGGTGTGGAGGAAGGCTTTGATCTGTTTGTATTATTCAACCGTAAAAGGTGGGCTCTCATTTTTCACCTCGACGTTGTAGGTGATTGGCTTCTTATTTCTGGGTTTCACATTCTTACCGTGCCACTTGTGACCTACTGGAAATCCCTTCAGATAGTAGCATTGCTCCACAGAATGTCCTCATTGTTCACAGTAGGTACATCGCAAGTTTTTGTGATAAGAGGTACTTGTCTGTTGCACTGATGTACGAGCTATATACATAGCATGGGATGTAAGAGGAACGCCTCATCGAGTTGCCACCTCCATCTGTCTCTCTTGTTGAAGAATCAGACTATGGACTTTTCTAGTATTTGGAAGAGGGCTCATCATTAAGATCAATCCACGAGCCTGAGAATAGGATTCATTCAGTCTCATTAAAAACTGCGTAACTTTCTCCTTCTCCTCTCTAGCAGCAAGCTTGTTTGACATGTCGCAGGAACACGTGATAGGTTCTTCATATGATCCTAATTCGTCCCATAGTCCCTTGAGTTTGGTGTAATAAGTAGAGACAGAGAGTTATTCTTGATGACATTCAAAAATTTCTTGTCTAATTTGATAAATTCTGGATTCATTACCTTGAGAAAAATGATCATGTAGATCATTCCAAACCGCTACCGTCGTGTCGGTGAATATCATGTTGTGAGCAATGTCCCGCTGGACGGAGTGAAGGATCCAGGATATCACCAGATCATTGCACTGCTCCCACAATGGAAATCTTACGTCGCTTGCTGGTGGTGCTTTCACGGATCCATCAATTAAGCCAAATTTGTTTTTGGCATTGAGGCTGCGATGCATGGAGCGACTCCATTCACCGTAGTTCCAGCCGTCGAGCATCGTGTTAACCAATGTGAGTCCTAGCGTGTCTGAGTGGTGTAGGATTAGTGGATCAGTTGATGAATTCTCCATCCCCTTCATCTTTTCAGTTGAATCAACCACCTTGGTTGTTGTAGATTGAATGGCGGAAGACTTTGATGGGTAGCATAAGAATTTTTGTGTGCTGCTCTCATACCATGAACAAAGAGATGAAGAAGATGTTTATTGGTTGTGTGTTATGTCTGTACAAGAACACCAATTTATAGATTGGTGGCAAGGTGAATTAAGGAAAATAATTAAGTACATGATTGTACTCAACGGGTCTTTGCAGATCTTAAGCCTAAATACAAGGAAACTGATTTTTTTTCCTTTAACAGAAAACCGTAACATAGAGAAACTATAAAAATCTTGAACCATAAACTGCTCCTCCCAATTCGGGAAATGACAAATAAATGGAAAACAATCCATATGCAATCTTTTCCATAACCATACTATTAGAATTCTTGGCGCACTAAGATCATTTCATATGGTACTTGAGCTCCTAACAACTTAGGTCAAGTAGAATTAGCTTGTCTAATCTTACATAGCTCAAGTCAGCTCAAAGTGAGCTCACTCCAGCTAAAAGTAGCTATAGCAGCTCAACTCTAACTCAAGTTAGCTAGAAGTATCTAAACCTAGCTCATGTTAGATAGAAGTATCTAACATTAGCTCACACTAGCTAGAAGTAGCTAGTACTAGATCAAGTTAGTTCACAAGTAACTAACCCCAGCTCAAGTTAGCTAGAAGTAGCTAACTTCAGCTCAAGTGAGCTAGTCT
>JBBYHH010364513.1:0-11998 GCA_038382905.1 Daphne laureola | reverse complement strand
GAAATAGGGAGATATAAGGGGTGAGTTCCGGGGAGAACTCAGTAAGGGGTTAGGTAGAAGTAAAGGGGAAAAATCTTTGTTTATTGCCTGCAATGATAATGTTAGCATGACAGTATGCAGTACAGAATATATATAATCATGCAAATGATATGCAATGAACATTCCATTTGTTTATTCTTTCATTCATTCTTTCACGATGGCCCCCGGTGGTTGTTTCGCACTCCCCAGAGCTCTATAGTGGCGCATAGTACTAGCACGGGGTGTACGGTCCCCATATACCATCATCATCAGGTCTACCATCATAATCACGCAGCTCATGATACCGGGACCTGGCACATCATCTGTCATCAATCGTCAGGTTCAACGGAATGGTCACGAATATCGTGACTCCGGACTTGGAACATCAATCATCAATCATCGATCATCAGTCATCAATCATCAGTTCTACCATGGTGATCACGTAGGTCATGATACCGGGACCTGGAACATCAGTGTCGATCACTGTGCGACCGTAATGCATCATCATCATAGGGAGATGTAGTCCCACATCAATGTACTTGCAAGCCTTTACCCCTACCTTGGAACTAGACTCGGGATTCACCGGACCCTACCTTCGGCCTGAGAGCTAGTTTCAACCAGCCTATATATAGTAGGAGGGAACAATGCATATATATAAGAAGGTTGAGCCCTTACCTGTAAGCAGTCTCTGAATCTGTCTATCAGCTGCGCAGTCAATTCTCTGTCGCTCAGGCGATCCTTGTCGGCTCTGAACAATAGATACAATACGTTAATACTTTAACTTTTTCTGTAATTCATCATTTGGCCCAAATTACTAACTTGGCCAATTCTCATCCATTATCCGTAACAGTTCATTCATGAGCAATATATCACTATCTGTGCGTAAATCATTCATTTACCAAGCATTACCGTTCCATTTCCATCAATATTCAACAATTCATAAAGTTACTCATTTCAGACTTAATTCATAACTCCATCCTAACCATTGATTCGCAACTCAATCCAAGTATTAAAGTTGCTTAGAATCAACCTAGAAATCCAATTGATGCATTCATTCAATCCATTTCAACCGTTCGATCCTCCACCAATTTTTGCCGGAGCTTTAACCCTTAGCTCACTAATCCGGTTGAAATCAATCAAAATTCCAAGAATTAATGTTCTCCTAAATTCATCAAGGAACAAGAATTTAGCTTTAATTTCAATTTTCCTCAGATTTTTGGATTTTCTCTCTCATGAACCCTAATTTCAAAAATCATCAATTCATACTGAATCAGTGATGTAGAACGTGTTTCTAGCTTCTAATTAACATAAAAACACGTTTACCTCTTCAATTGAACCAACTAGGAAGGTATTTGCTCCGTTTTATTTTTGCTGCAATTTAAAAAATCCTTCAATTTGTTGTTGTTGTTGCTTGGATCTTGTATTGTTGTTGTTTTCTTGTTGATTCTCGCATAAATCTACCATTCCCACATGATTTGGATGGCTGGATTCGGTTATTGGGTTGTGAGGATGAGAGGTTTAGAGTGAGAGAGGAGAGAGAGAGAAGAAATGATGAATGAAGAAGATGAACCCAGCTGTTTGTTTTTAATCCGGGCAGCTCTGGTGTCTTCAAGGCGTGATCACGGCGTGTTGATCACGCCGCAGATCCTGGCAGGTGAAGGTTCAGCGTCCATGGCATCTTCATGGCATCTCCCCGGCGTGTTGATCATGCCACGTGATGATCACACTTCCATCACGCTGCAACCCTAAAAAACCCACAAGTTTTTTTAGCTCCCTGCCTCCGGCGCGTTCCCGGCGTCTTCCTTCACGCCGCAATCATGCTGTGGCCTCCAAAACTGGCCAGCTTCTCCATTTCACCAAATGTGTCTCCACCATGAAGCCGAGGTGGTTCTGTCATGGTTCTGTAAGGTCCGGTGCACCCTTTTGCAACCGTTCCCATGTCCGATACAACTCCAAACAATGCCATGTCTGTTCCGTTGGAAAGCTATTGTCACCACCTCCTCCGTACATGGCTCGGCTGAAGTGGGACCGAGAGGGCGGCAGTGATGGTCACATATTCTTACTCAATGCAGCTAGTGCTGTGGGTTATGTCCATAACCCGGGCCCTAAGTCCCAGTTACACAACTTAAGCATAACAATATGAGGTTCCTAGCTAGACCACCTGTCAGTCTAACACTTTTAATTAAATCTACAGATATCCAAAAATTGATCCATAAACTTTGCTGGAAACTAGACTCATAGGGATACAAGCATATAAATTTTCCAAATTTTATAATGAGCAAATGAATACAGTTTCGCCTTTGAAGTCAGCCCATCATCGTAGTTTTCTGACTTAATGGAGAGAAAGGCGAGAGAATGGTTCAGAACGTAATGGAGAAGAAGAAGTCGGTGACCGTTTTTATACCCAGGCCTCCGCGGCGCCATCCAGCGCCGTCCTCCCGACGTCCATCCATCGCGCACAATGAAAGCCAGGCAGATTGTCGACATGACGAACGCCACCCTGCCGCCGCCCTGCCGCCGCGCTCCACGCAACGCAGACAGAACGTCACCACGGTGGACGTCATTTTCCCACTGCGATGACGCCGCAGAGCTCGAAACTGGCCAGAGCTTCATCCAGGCGAGCGCCGTCATGCCGCCGTGCTTCCGCCGTGGATCACAAAACCCGGCAGAAGGCCTTCCTGGTGGGTGCCGCCGTCGCGCCGTGGCTCCGCCGCGAAACCTGTCCATTTCTATCTTTTACACTTTTTCTCTTTCTTTGGTCGCGGTGGTTCCGGTGGTGTTCCATAAGGCTCGGCCACCCTTTTACACCCGTTCAATGCCCGTTGAGACCACGACCAATCCGTTAACTGTTCCGTCGGAGAATCATACCTCGAACTCTCTCGATCAAACCGTTAACTGTACTTCATTTTTCACATAAAATCGTAACTTTTCTTTGTCGGAATTCTTACCTTTTCCTTTTCCGGTGAATCTCCGTCGGTGGCCGTAACAACTTTGGCCCAAATTGGAAATTTGGATAAAGTGTAAGGACCATGTGTGTAATTAATAATAAAGGATGATTAAATAACACTTAAGTGGAAAATTGGATGAATTACAAAGTTGTTTAGCCACTTTAAGCAAGATTTGACCAAAATAGTCAAACAGTTGACTTTTAGTCAACATAGTGAAAATAGTTGATAATTGTAGAAATTTGTCTAAGTATAGAAACTTACAAAGTGTAACTTTCTAGTTTAAGGTCGAATACCGCAAAGGCAAAACTGCTCGGGTCGTCGTCACAGAGATTATTGGTCGTCCATTAGGTAAGGGGCTTAATTTCCTTAATATGCATTAGAGTTTACTTTAAGCATATTAGGTTAATTAAGGGCTAGTACTCGGGTCGAGGGTGGGGCTCAGTGACTCCCGGGACTAGTTCCATGCTAAGGATTACGAGTGCAGGTTTTTTTTTAGCACGGATGGCATTTTTCCTCGGATCACCCATGATCACGGGATGATGGTAGAGTATTTATTGGTCTTTTAAGACCCGACAGTGGTAATGGGGATATACACCCCACGCTGGTATCATGCGAGATTTAATTCGAACTCCGAGGTGTTTATCGGGGGCTGTCATTATTGTGAGAACCCGCGTAGGCCGGCATGCCACCGGGGGAGTACCACCACCGTCCTCCGGGATTGGTTAGGTGATGTCGTCTGACGGGATGAGATAGAATTTTATTGCATATCATATCATTGCATTTCATATCCATGAAATATTTAGGATTGTATACGCTGCTAGCACATTGCACGCTAACCTTTTATACAGGAAAATGTTTTTAAACTTTGCGTCATCCTGACCTACCCCTTTACTGAGTACCTCTCGATGACTCACCCCCAATACATTAATATTTTCAGGAAACCCTGGTAAAAGACCCGTGGAATAGATCCGTCTGGTCGTAATGAGAATCTTGGATACGAGAGGTATGAGACCGCTTGAAAGATAGCGATGTTTATTTCAGGTATGCGGGTAGTCTCGATTGTGATGCATAGGTGTGATTATATATTTGAGTAAGTGCGTTTATGGTTTGACTAACATTTTGACTTTCATGTATGGGATTAGCAGCAGCAGCAGTATCTTGTGTGATCATTAAAGTCTTGATGACCCAATCACGCAAGCATAGTGAGTATTCCATTATGACTTATTTCGGGCTCTGTAGGCGTAGCATGCATACGTAGTTAGACAACATTATTCATTTTGCTGGTTTGTATATTTTTACTTTCTCGGGGAGTACTTGCCCAATGCACTGGGTAAGGCTCCTTTCTGGTGCATCTGGTGTTGAGCGGATCTCAACGTTATATGTTGTCTGGTCGTGCGATTTTTTGTATAAGCGCTAACGTGTTTCGGGTGCATGTTTAGGGCATTATTAGAAACGGCAAAAAAACTTATAACGCGTTAATCAATTAGAATTAAGTAACAAGTAGAAAAAAAATTTAGGACCGAATTTTGGGTCTGCAAAACCTATAGTTGGTTCTGATCGACGTAGCCTCCATCACCTGCCACCATTTTCCAATCACACTTCCGCCATTTGTGTCTGGGGTCGGGTGGTGGTGGTGACAAAAAGAGATAGAAAACCTAATACTAATAGAGATAGGAAACCTAGTACTAATACTAACTTAGATAGGAACCCTAGTACTAATAGGAGTACTAATGCTAATAGGAGACATAACCCTGAGAGAGATAATAATTCTTTTAACACTCCCCTCAAGCTGGAGCAGACTATGATCCTAGCTTGCAACATATGGAATTTATTTGAGTCCAGGAAGATTGGATATGGCAGGCTTGAACTTTGTTAGGCCGTGGCAGATGTAGAGGTGGCCAACAAGAGGAAGTGATGGTAGACTCTGAAATCCGTAATCTACTGAAATGAGAAGAGCCCAAGTGCTGACTTTGACACCGGGAATGAGCCCGTTGAAGGGGAATGAGCCGAGTGATGATAATTAGAGTTGCTGGGAAACTGTAGCCAAGATTTGATATTTCTCTTTACTGGTTGATGATAATTAGAGTTGCTGAAGAACTATTCTGCACTCTTGAGCTGATGGGCAGAACTGAAGCCAACGCAACAGGAGATGTCCTGAGATAGCGCACCAACAAATAGGTTTTGTCAGCCGCTGTAAGAATCTGATATCTAGAAGAATATTTGATAAAGGGCTGATCTGAGATAGGATAAGTAATATAATCAGAAGAGGAAGGCAACGACTCCGGATATGGGAAAACGATGATTGAGAAGACAATCTCATCACAATGATAGTAATTATTGTCCAGGCTTGACATACCCTGACCTTAGACAATGGTCCAGACTTGCTGAGATGCAGGATGGATAATATGAAAATGACAAAACTTACGTCATACTATTCAGAAGACAAGAAACTCATATTCTGGTCACAATTGGCATAAACCAGTACTAGAAATCGATTCAGGAGACTCAGGCAAGCTGACCCATCAACTCGACGACCATCAGAGGATGACGGATGGTGACATGTGGCACACACACGACAGCGTGTGAGAAGGCTAACATCAATGACGATGATGGGATTTTGGTCACCCTGGCCTCCGGGTCACTGCTGCAAGGTTTGTTTTAGTTTTTGGCAGATGGAAGAGAGAGTTTCGGTAAGGGAAAAGATGCGGTGTGGTTGAGATGTGCGGAGGCTCCTGGCAATAGAGGTTTTGGTCGCTGGAGCCTCTAGTTACCGCTGCAAAGTTTGTTCTACATTTATAAGGTTAAATTTGAGTTTGGTAGCCGAAAGAAGTTGGTCTGGTTAGGGCAGCGCTATCAACAGGAAGAAAACGGAAAGAACAGTTCAAACTTGCTCTGATACCATGTCAGAATTGTTTATACGATAAACTATCTTGATTAATTCACAAGAGCCCTGCCCTTTATATAATAGGGGAACTTAAAATCCTAAAAGAGATAGAGAACCTAATACTAATAGAGATAGGGAACCTAGTACTAATACTAACTTAGATAGGAATCCTAGTACTAACAGGAGTACTAATGCTAACAGGAGACATAACCCTGAAAGAGATAATAATTCTTCTAACACTATTCATCTCCCCTGTCCTACATCTCATTTCCCATCCTTTTTAGCACAAAGCAATTAGAAGGAAACAATTCAGGAAAATTGCTCTTCACGCATAGTAGCTTTCAAGTAGGCACATCAGCCAAGGAAACTTAAAATGCTATGAATTGGTTGACCAAACAATCGAAAACCAGTTAGCCTGCCCAGATGTTCAGTCTATACATGGTCTTGTGAAACTAGGAGAACTACCAAGGAAATGAACAGTGCATTCCAATATAGGTACCTTCCATTTTGGTTTTCCCTCTGTTTCGAATGAAACTTCATCAGCAAAACATGAAAGCTCTGTAAACATAATCTCGCAGGATTCTACATGTGAGTGACCGAGAGACATCGCAGCAGCATGCTGAAGCATATACAGAAAAGGAACCAATTTAATCATCTGATGACTCAGAAGAGACAGTAAGAGTATTGTGGATGAAAACGTGAATCTGATAGAAGAATACAAGCACAACTTAGATCTACCTACTGCTCGGAATACAAGAGACACCCTACGGAATGCATACAAAACTGTCTCCAAAGTTACCTGCATTTTTTCCTTTTCCCTGGTTAACTTTCCTCGTGAGAGAAAACAAAGCCATACCCTTCCAGAAGCATCTTCATGGTTTAACCAAGGCAAATATTATGGCTATAGTGTATGCAATAGTTCACAGTATGAAGGTCATTATTTGGAGTACAGCTGATCACGTGCAAGGACGCAATTTTTTATTCGTTTTAATTAAACAATAGCATAACAGCTGCTCAAACATGGAACTCTAATTGTGAAGGTGATATTCAATGTGGAGAAACTTGTTTTCATTTGTTTATAAATTTTGTAGATAAGCATTGAGCTGTTAAGCTTTTCCAGTTAATGCCAGTCAGTATGAAGCTCATACTTTTCATGTATGATTTTGAATTCTGCCTAGGAAGTGTCGATCACCAAGACATGCATAACATCTATTCTAAATGTAACAACCCAGAATGAGATTTGGAAAATGGACTCACTACTTGTGCTTCCGACCCTGATTTAAGCGATGGGAAAATCAGCTGATAAATTTCCTTGGTTGCCACAACACTTCTAACTTCCTTACTGTCAGGCGGGCATGAACATACAAACATTGCATACATTAGCCATTGGTCCAGTTTGTTTTCTCCATCTTGAGCCCTTCCACCCAGCTCAACAGGTGTTATATGAGCAAGCCTTTGCAAAACCTCAATCCTGCAGGCTGACACGGAATTAAAAAAAAAATGATGAACCTTCCCTCTCAACCGAGCCAAGAAAACGTTACCACTAATATGATGGTGAATTACCCTTTCTCATGGTAAAGAAAAGACAAGCAAAAAGCTTATATCACCATGCAAACAAGGGTAAATTCTTTTGTGAGCAACATTAGAACGAAAAAAGGAATGTTGATTGCTTTTTTCCAGCATGTTGCCCTGACATGTTCATCGATCATCATTATCAAACAACACCTGAATCCCAACTATGTTAGGGTCGGTGGCATGAAGTTTATAGTGGCATTTAAATGTCAGAAATTAGTTAACACTAAATTCATGCAAAAGCATAGTGGAAAAGAAAATCAATGAAGTTATTCTGTGGAAGAACAGATAAAAGTATCATCGACTCTTCTTATTATGATCTGATGACACACACACAAACACTCATAACAAGTAAATCAATCATCTATTTGCATAAGATAAGCAAAAGATCGTATATTTGGAGTAATTTCAGTCAGATCTGAGCCTGACATGGTTTTCAGAAGAACAGTGACATCTCATATAGAGTGAAGGATTGTACAACAAACATCATTACATACTCTAAAACCTGTAAAGAAATAGCTGGGATGTGTTTCATGGGGAAACAAGGGAAGAAAATAAGAAATGTGAATAAGACCTTAAGCAAGCATTGCGAATATGGAAGTATAGACAAGTAACTCACTTTGCTTCTTGAACAGAGATTGGGCAGAGCTCAGCAGCATATTTCACTAGCTCACTAAGACAGCGAGCCCACTTGCTCTTATCAGGACTCTCAAAGAGTACATACTGCAGGGGCATATCAGGTGGAATGACATCAAATTCTCGTCGAGCCGAGTCCGAATAACAACTATGAACAATGTCATCCTGCAATACATAGGATGTCTTAAGCATACATCAGATTCAAGAGTAAGAAAATCCATATAGAAAAAGGTCGAATATATCCCACCCCATGCTCTTCCAATACATCGATTAAAAATACAGGTTGAACTTCGTATCTTGCGTAATAATCTGATTGATCATGGGTTAAAAGATTGTGCATGTCATTTCTCAAGGCACGCACACACCGTAATAGCTCCAATGATGTATGTCGAATTTGGCTATCTACAGAACTAAGGAAGATAAGACCAAGTGCATCAATCTCTGATACCCGAAAAGCTATAGTTTCTGCTTGATGGTGAGAGGAAAACTTCTTGAATCCACTATTTTTCTGCTCCGTATGTGCTGTATCTTCAGCACTAGGTTCTAGGGTATCTTCAAGTAGACAAGCTCTCCAAAAACGCATGAGTTCCAGCAGCCGTCCTAAGGATGATTGGATAAGCAGAGGAAATTCATCAGGAAGTTGAATGATAAAATTGGCCATGCCTCTGATAACTGCAAACCGGCGATCAGGAAGGTATCTTACAATCCGATTTAGCACATGCACTGCTTCCTCACGAACACCCGGATCAATACTTATGCCATGTTGTGGTACTATTTCAGTTATCTTATTGCTTCTGCCTACTTCTTCTATAAGGAAAGGTATACATTTCAGCACTGACCTGAAGAGATACCCTTGAGACCTTTCCTTGGTAACAGCATCTGACATCATAGAGACAATGATTTAAACTGTAATCCAAAATCTAATGCACCATCACAGTGAAAAAATCACTGAAATGTGCAAGTCTCCCACTAAGTAAATGCAAGTAGAATTATCACTTTTTCAGGATGCTCTTCTGGATTTTAAGCGATCAGTCCATCTTCAATTGTTTGGATAACATCTAGAGATTCCAATTAAGATGGTGACTTACCTAATATCTGGTTGATGATTGCTGGACTAAATACAATGTGAGGCTCAAGACATCAATAAGTGAGATACAAAAAAACCCTAAATGAAGAAGTAAGGCTGTTGTACCAAATTGGCCTCATGGTTAACAGGTTGGCTATTCAATAATTGAACCCAAGCATTTTACACTAACAAAATACTATGTTGAGTAAGTGGAGAACAAATAAAACATAAAAATTACCACCTTGGGTCAAATAATCAGAGTTAGGTCTATTCTCAATCTCTTCTATCCTGAGAAAAAAATTACCTATTGTTGTCCGTGAAGCAGTTAAAAGCGCTTGTCTATAAGTCCTATGACAAGATCTCAGTATTGCCTCTATTGCGGACTTAACTTTCGGGATGTAGTGACCAACATCACGCCCTGACATGCGAAACATAATAATCACTAAAAGGTTAAATTTGTTAGATATTCACCAGGTGATACCCACTTGCTATCATTACCTTTTAAATAATCCAAGCCGACATGCTCATTTGAAGGTGCTGTGACAATGGCAAGTAAAGCATGTAGACCAATAACTTTTGCTTCACTTGAACTCTCATGCCTAAGCAACTCGAGTATCATGTGATTCATGGAAAAATCAAGGTTATGCTCTGCTATAGTCACACAGAACTCAACGACTTTATCATGTTGAACATCCTGAGTAAGCAATCCTTTCCTCAAAACTGTCAAAAGTTGGGAGCTGATACTATCCAGGTGATCCCATATACGATTTGGAGGTTGATGATCTGCATGAACACTTAAGTAAAACTTCAACACTCGAAGAAGACAGTCCAAAGCCATGAAACGATGGTTCTTGTCCTACAGATGGGTGAGAACTTGTTTACTATGTTTCAATAAATTGGTTCAAGCTGGTAAAGATACAGGAATAAACACAACAGAAAGTAAGGAAAAATTAAGTAGACTTACGCGCAGGAGTCTATAGAGTTGTTCCATGTGTGAGCTTAAATAGCTGTGAAAGATATGAGGATCACCAACACATAGAAGCAAAGTCACCAATGGATAGCCAACCTAATATGAGAAATTGTGATATGATATGATACGAGAATAATAGATAATGGATTAGATGATGGTGTACTAATTTAAAGATTCCTTATTTTAGATTTACAACCTCTCTTTAGTTTTACAAAGAAAGCAAGCTATTTAGAAGATCATAAACAGAAATGAAAACAAAGACGAATCACATTAATAACATATTAATTACAGATCCCTAGAAAAAAATTATATGACCACGTCTAGGAAAAATTTCAATAAGGAAAAAAAAAAAACTGCCAGACCAAACAGAACATTAATTGTAAACCCTATCTTCAAGGGATCCTCTACCATGATGTGGTATATTCCAAGTTCAATTGAAGACATATGACTTTCATTACTCAAGAAATAGACTCTAAACATATTATTATAGCTCTGCCATAAAATTCAATATTTTGTTTTTTATGACATTTTTGCACGTTGTCATATAACACATATTCACAGTAGAAAATTCCAGAAAATGTCCAACAGATGCTACATCATTAGTCACTAAATTTTATGCTAAAGCTGGTGCAAGCTATCTATGTTGGTTCTAAGTTCAAATGGCAATCTAGAATAAGTTTTAATTTTTGTCCAGTGAAAAAGTTCAAACATCTTCTCTTATGAAAGAAGGACTCTTCTCCCTGTTTCCCCAACACTCACAGCTATATGTTTATTCTGTTTGTCCATCCAATGAATAAGCTGCAGTCTGATTCGTCCCACAGCTTCATACCACAGCATAAGGGTCACCCCTACACCTGCTGGAGGCCAGAGATTTTTCCCAGCATCTGCAAGAGGTGCCAGGATGTTCGAAAGCATATTGCAGAGTGCATGATAGAGCTCACTTTTCCGCTTATGTGGAACTCGGCTAAGAGGATTTGCTTTTCCCAGAAAGGAGGATGCTGCATTTAATTCTAGCTCAGTCCTGACCTGTAGGCATAAGCTGATGTCTTCACTACACCTTATTGACAATTACGAGAAAAAAATATATCAACCTTTACATACCCCAAGTTTTAGGTAACGCATCCCATTGATAATGCTCAGAGTTTCACTTCTGGCGATGTTAGAATCACTACGACGTGTATTGAGCTCCATGAAGAAACGGTCAACCACAGAAGTAAATCTGCACTCCACATGGATTAAGATGTTTATTTGCTAACTCTACCAATTTTGCCAGCTGATTAACTTTTCAATAAGAATAATTTTGTTAAACAGTAACATCAAGGCATATCTTACATGGGCACAAAAGATCAAGATCAATTTGTCACAACAACAGGGGAAAAACTGAATCATCTCCATCTGCTACTTATGCTAACTGAATTAAATTTTTATAAGAAAATTTTACTAAAGGGCAACATCGAAGCATATTGTTCCATGAACACAAGATCATGATCAGTGACATAACAAAGAAAACAAAATGAATCAGGCAACTTGATTCTGGAATTCTTTCTCTTAGATTGATATTGATTCTGTAATAGAATTACAGTTTACTATGCTCGGGGGAAATAGAAGGTTCTTCCTTAATCGGTTCAATTTGGCTAATGATGGTCGTCATTTGGTTTCCTCTTCCGACATTCACATGACTTTCCTTTCTTTTGTACAGTTGTGTATGAAGTATTTTCTAATCATTCCCTTGATCCGTCACAAATTTTTTACAACATAAAAGCTCATATACTTTCTCCGTCCCAACAAAACTGATACATTTTCATTTTTGGGTTGTCTCAGGAAAATTGATACGTTTTCGTTTTAGGAAACTTTTAGACACTAACTTCACCTTATTTCCCTTTCCACTCAAAAAAGTTATTGTC
>JBBYHH010364403.1:0-11999 GCA_038382905.1 Daphne laureola | reverse complement strand
ATAACCATGAGTCCAACATGATAGGACTAAGCACATTGAGGTGGACAAGAATTTCATCAAGGAGAAACACGACAGGAAGATTATATGCACTCTGTATGTCTCCTCAAAAGGACAGCTAGCAGATCTCCTTACCAAGGGGCTCCCAGGCCCAGCCTTCCAGAACCTCATCTCCAAGCTGGGAATGGAAAATCTCCACTCACCAGCTTGACGGGGGTGTTAGAATATGTTAAATTAGTACGGAATTTACTCTTTTGTTCTCCTTAATTGTTGTTGTATTTCCTTTATTTACTTAAGGTAAGTACCCGTAATATCTTAGGTAGACTATCAGTATATTATTCTGTAAACCTTGTAATTAGGAAAGCTAGTTTAGTTTCCTAGATTAGTTTCCTAGAATCAAGGATTTAGATCTTTCCTTTTCCTTCTCTTGTTGAATATCATTCTGTATATATATTCAGGGCCAAAGGCCAACATAATACAAGTGAAAATACGATTCTCACAGTTTCCATATAAGCTGATTTCTCGGTGACATCTTACTATGCAAGCCAGCACTCATCTCGACTGTGTATTTACTCTGGATACTCTAGTTTATAAATATAGGCCAAGTTTATCTATCTTCTTTACGGCATACTAAAATCTGCATCTTCATTTCACAAGTTTTCTTAACTACTACCCTCTCCACTTAGTGGCATCTACACATGTTGACACGGGGAAGTGGAAGGGTTTACCGGATGGGGGTTGGAGTCCAGAATTCAGGAGATAACCATAGTATTACAAAGTAATTAAACCATAATCTGATATTGATAAAAATACAATGAATTAACCGAGAATAAAAATCCAAACTCCTAGACCAATGTGATACCATAGTGATACTGAATTCTATTCTTAAATTCTTCACTACATGGCATCTTAACCATCCTATCGAACTTGTCCATTAACCTGAATAACAGTTCTGTTGAAACCACATGCAATGTTATCAAATGGATCTTCCTACCCCAAACTAGGTTCTTCACCACCCCCCAGCCGCGTACTTGAAAACACAATACTAGGCTTGGAATAGTTCTGAAATCTAGTTTTCAAGGAAAACCACAGCTCTCAAATTAGACATAAGACTTGCACAAGCATTGGCAGAATTCATTATTCTCAAACTGTAATGAACAAAAATTTAATGATATCTCCACCTTCAACTGCGCCTATGGTCTTTCTCACATTTGGCAAGCTACGTTCTGTACGAACACCTTCACCACCAACAGCAGGGCCCCAGGAAAACGGACCAGCAGTTAAATCAATAAAAATCCACCTGAGAAAATTCAATCTCAACTTATGGTTGTGGCAGCAAATATGAATAAAACCATTGACTGCAAAGAAGTGTGAAATAGTCTGAAAATGTAGAGACATTCAACCTCTCTGTCCCAAACCATAGATCTGTCAAACATTCAGCCCGGTAGTTGTTAAAATCACCAGACTTTAAGTCCTTCTCAAGAGGTAGTTTTATTTCTTCGTTCCTCCCACTTAATAACTGATTTAAGAAAAAGTTCCAAATAAGCTGCAAATCTATGAAAACACAATCCGGAATCCTTTTACTATATCTGAAAAACAATTCATGAGTATAAAGACAATGCACCTGGAGTGTTTTAGCCAAGATAGTGTCAGTAGTGTCCTTCCCTTTATGAGATTTCTCATAGTTAGTTAGTGCATCTAACCAGACATTGTACCACTCCACCTAGATGTCATCATTAAGATAGCCCATTAGTATCTAACTAGGGAAAATGCCATAGTATCTGTATATCTGCATTGTCTTCATTCACGACTTCTGTTCAATCTGACAGAGATTCTTTGTCAAATATAGTTCAACTTCATGGATTTATAGACAGAAAATTTATTGTCCACATACTCATTAAGGAACACCATTAGCCATTATCATCATCACAAGAATACAAAACACTTATTTCTAATACTGCTAATTGTGGATGTTGACGTGACAAGGATGAACGGTGCCAATTTTGGCAGTTTTGACTTTTTTTTTTTGCCAGTTAACACTTAAAACGACGTCGTTTTGATGAAAAAAAAATCGGTATTTCCGTTAAAACGACGTTGTTTTGGTGTCTTTCCAGGCTGAAATCATGGGTGAAATACACAAAAGCCATTGAACTTTTTTAAAATGTGCAAAAAAGACCCCGTATCATGAACAGTAAATTAATACCCGAAAAAGCTATTTTCGTTTCTAACCCTTTACATGTTTTTTCCCTAACGCTCTCCCGTATTCCGTCCACATCCAAGATTACTCTTTCTTCTACAGCGGTGCAAACAAACATGAAGGGTCTATGGTGATTCAATTGATCTAACATATAATCTTAAGGTTATTTGGATGCTTTACCATAAATCTGATTAAGAGCAAAATTCAAAATTATCACTTAAGTGTTTCATCTTTATTTTAGTTTGCACATTAAACATTTGGTTTTAAGATTATGACACAAGAACATTTTCCTCTACCTTTTTGTATTGTTTTTTTCCTTACTTTAGACCTTTTAAATGTTTTTTAATCACTTTCTTGGCACTTTAATTTTTTTAAACTTATAATTAAGACGCTTAGTTTTTCCTTTGTTCTTTGCTCCTTCTAATTAAGAGGCTTATAATTTAGTCGATTGATATTTTCTATATCGGATAAATGTTTTTTTTATCGCTATTCCAATTTAGCCTATTAGTCCATCTTTCACATTTTTTTTTTCACGTTTGCACATCTTTTTTCACTCGTTTATTTTAGGAATACTTATAGTTTCCATGTTCAATTTTTTGGATTATAACTTTTTTACTGTGTATGACATTAACATTAGAATTTAAGATAGTCATAGTCCAAATTTGAGCTTATTGATATTTTGGACTTCAGTATTAACTTTGACATTATTCTCAATTACATTTTTTAAACATATAGTATAATCTCATTTATGCTTGTTGAATGTTGGATCTTATAAACAAGTTAGTACATTTAACTTGATAAATGTTGGATATTGTTAGTAATATTTCTTTTTTGTTAAACTCATAATATTCTCTTATTTAGCTTTTCTATTTTTTTTGTGATCCTCTTTGAAATGAAGCAAATATTTTATTTGAGATATTTGTATCACATTTATGTGTCCGTTTTCACCAATTTCCAATTTCCAATTTCACTTTAAATACTTTATCTTCCTTATTTTTTCATCATAAGATAACATAATTTTTCCTGCAAACATTTTTATTTTCACTAATATACGTTTGATGTAAAACCTGCAACGAAGTGCGGGTAAAAAAATCTTAGTCTCAACTATGAGCAAACAATTCACTCGTTGAATAAAAGTTTGGGTGGGTACTATCAGCTTCATTTTACTCAATCAAGTCTTCAAAGTTCATAGTGTTTACCTGGACAGACGTAAAGAAACAAAAGAAGGGCTGCAAAGGTACCATACAAGTTATAACATGTAAAATCCTCGTTGATCTTCCTATTTTCTCTTTAGTTTTTTTTCTTTTGAAGGGAGGGTAGAAGAAGTGATAGTTTCAGGACATCGAACCCTAGCAAAATTTTAAAGAATATAAATAACAGTGAAACTACCTCTTCACTCAAAGACTAGAAACATATGACAGAAATCTCTCCAACAAAATGTAATAAAGATAAAGGAACTGGAGAAGAATAAAACCGTATCCATCTCCTCGGTTACTGTCCAGGCAAACTTATCCAACTGACGTTTTCCATACAAAGGTTTCTTGATGTTGTCTAGTGCTGCAAGATTTGAGATAACTAAATATTACCTTCAAACATATACTCCAATAAGGATAAATTAGACAGTATGTTGCTAAAAGAGTAGAGTAAGCATAAATTAGACAGACTTCTCCAAATACAATATATATTTAAAACAGGATAACAGAGATTCCAAATCATTAATGCATTCACATACCAATCAGGCTATCTGGTGCATTTCTCGAGGCCTCAAGAAGTTTTCTCTGCAAATCCTTATCCTGCATTTTTTCCCAGGGTGCTTCTTTTAAGCATGCGAGCATCAAGACAAAGCTATACAACCATAATACAGATGTCCAGACCAAAGAGGCAATACTAGAACTGAAATTACTATAAAGCAACAGAACCAAGTGTGTAAAGGAAAGAAGGCAAGGAAGCAAACTTGGATACAAGTGCATGAACAAGGGAGCATATTTCTCACCTCTTTTATAAAATTTATCTCCGATTCAGATAACCCTCTCCTGTATGATATTGTAGAAGAATAAAGTCAAGACCAAAGGATCATTCCATGAGAGGGAAAAGGTAACAAAAACATGATTGAAGTGTATTGTAGTAGCTTTTCAGGGGAAAGCAGGAGCAAGTTGCACAGATATGAGTTTCTTTGGCACAATTAAACAAGACACAAGCTGTCACAACATGAACGGAAAGCAAAAAATCAAATTGCACCTATATCCTATGATTCATTCTGGTGAATTTTTATTTTTTGTTTTTCTATTTATAGAAAAAAGTGACAAAGACAAGGAGAAAGTTACCTCGGGTAGTTTCTGAATGTTGAAACAAATCAAAAGATTCATTAATCATACAAATTGGTAGGCTTCACATTAATATCACATACTCAGAGCTTGAATATAACTTCGATCAAGGTATATAAAAGACACAAGGTTCATGGAAAGAGAACGTAAAAAAATATGGATAAAAGGCTCAATTAGTTAAATTCAAAACAGACAAATGGAACAAGCATGATCAACAAACAATATGAATTTAATCCTGCTTTAGAATGATACACTTCATCTTCAAGCACCAAAAACTTGTGGAAGCAAAAGATCAAGCAACTTCACGGACATTCCAAATAGTTGACATCTCCTACACTAAAGCCATGTCCCCATTTTGCCAAAATAATGACAAGCTCCTCCAGAAACTCTGAAGGAACAAGATCTTTCTGTACATGAACTATTCTAGCAAGTTTGGATCACCCATCGCCACTTTTCAGGCATACCTATATCTACCTCACTACTCTTACAAATTAGTGCATCGCTTGGGCTATATCCGATAAGACCAAACCATAGAAGGCTCCATAGTATGTCCTTAATTAAAGCTACTTGTACCATACCCCTGTGATCTAGTTTATAGATATGGGTGTATTCGGGAAGATTTTAATAAATAGTAAATATGAATACTTATTTTTAAACTGATTATTTGCTTAAATTAGATGCCAACTGAAGAGGGTTTAAAACCACTTTTGAAATGTCTTGCTAAATGCAAATATTTTTCATTAATGTTTCTTCTTTGAAGCGTAGTAAGGAAAAGAAATTGAAATCAATTGAAGAAACAAGATAATTCAACTGATATTTAAATTAAGACTAGAGCCTTAATCATTATTTCAAAAATTGCATGAGTAAAACATCCCAATTTCATAGGAGTTAAAATTGATAGTTCACAAACTTTAACTACGATTAATACATAGAAAGTAAAAGAAAAAAATTCTGTCAATTGTGTTCAGCAGTAATGAAATGTCAGAAAGTACACAATAGCATGACGAAGGTCTCATGATTTATTTATAAAAAAAAAAAGGATAGGGAAAGCTAAATCTTTCAGATCTGATAACATGGTCCTGAAACATAACTTGTATGGCCAAAACAAGTTTGAGTTCAATTTGCAAACTAAAATCACAAAGCACCTGTAGCCATATTTGGTCCATTTATCATCTCGATTGTGATTCAAAACAAATATATTATATGCATCATGAAGCTGAAGACATTCTACAAGGCTTGTCAAAAGAACATCCATCAGGTCCACATCTACTTGCCATAGAGTCTCGACATCATCCCTGTCAACAAGAACCAGACAATCAGTTTATGCAGTTAAAATATCTGCACAAATGCTAATCTGCACAAACATTGGTGACCTGTCAGATGACAAACCATCCCTGCGGGCAAAAACTTTTATGGCTTGCTCGATAACTGATGTCACCTTTTTACCCATTTGAATCGCATGTACAGAGAAACTGTTCAACAAAAAATCACAATGTTATAATATTCAGCTTCCACTTCTACAAATAATCTTTACTGAAAAAGATCAGGAAACAATTCACTTCTAACATAATGAAAAACAGAGAGAAGAAACAAAAGCAGTGAAATTACTTGTAGCTAATGTGACTCATGGTTGGAGGATTTTGATGTGGCCTTCTATCATTACTTAATTTGTAAAATGGATTCAGAAATTCTCCTATTTGTGGAACTCGTGAATGCTCGAAGATGTGATCAATTTTCATGAACCACCGCTCTAGTTCTTCAGGATGAACCTTGAACTCTAATTTGAACCAAGAAAAAGAAAAAATTTGGACTCATTTCACATCAAAACCCGGATAGACAAACAATGTACCAACAAATGAAGTGCAAAGTACGTACCTTGGTTCCCTTTTCCTTCAAATCCTATAAAAATGAAGTTGACAGGGACTGGAAGGTACAAACAATCAAGTTCAAGAAGCCTCAGGTAATTCGCAATGTTACCTAAAAGTAATAAACCGCTTTGCAATTAACCATGGGATAATAAGAATTTTCTTTCTGAGATAGATCTTCCTCGAGTGATAAAAGAAGTCCAGCAGCAAACTTCCAAGAGAAAAAATGCCAAAGAATGTAATTTAGTCACTCTGTATAAAAGCACAACTGGCAAGCCAGCAAATGAACAAGGTCCTATGCAATGTAACACAAAGGGATCCAGCAGTGAATTGATAAAACTAAGCATCCATGTTCAAGCGCTACCAAGCATAGAGTACAAGAACAGGTTGAAGTTCTAGGGGCAGTGCATGCGCTCTAATAAATAATCGATTGTGCTCGTCTCTACATTAAGTCTTAAAGGACATCAAAGCTCAGTCTTGTCTGACACGAGTCAGTTTGCAAGCATTGTATATGAGAGACATACAAAACAAGGACATGTGTTCTTGTTATTGGAAAGATGGATAGAAATGTCAAGAGCCAACTAGAAGGTCAGGTCGGTAAACATAACTGGCAATGAAGGTATCACAGTTCACAATCATCATGACAAATGCGACAATTAAATATGAAAAAAAAGGTGCTCTCCTCATCATCTAATTAAGAAGTTCGTCAGCCACTGCAGTTTGCGTAACTTTCAAATTTAAAGGAGCCGAAACTAACTACCTGAGTTGGTGTAGTTAAGAAGACCCATCTTGCCAAGTGCATCCTTAGATTCCAGGTCCCTAATATCTGAGCAACAAAAACAAGAGAAAGCAGCGAATATTAGGAAGAATCATCAGCTACTTGAAAAGTTAAATTAAGGACTGAATCAACAAAACTTGTCTGAATTGTTATGTCTCGTTCCAAGGTATCGTTTCCGAGAGAGAAAAATGCGACCAACAAAAGAAATTATTCACCTCCACGTATAACAGCTTCACTCCAAAACCTGCTCCTTTCCTTGAGATTAAATAAAGAAAATACAGATGATTTCCCAGATTCCCGGGCGGCGAGTGACCCAAATGATTGTGCCTGATCGAAATCACCAATGTCATCAAAAGAATGCATCTACTTAAAAGTAGTTCAGCGTTTTAAACTAAGACAAAGATCCAAGATCATCTCTCAAATTTCTATCTCCTCTTCATCGGTCCACTTGAAACGATTACGTCCAGAAGCATAGTTTCTCAAGGAACAGCCACAACCAACAAGCTTACTCGAACTAAAATATAGAGCCAACTAAAGAACCAAAGATGAAGTTCGAGCTTACCAGTAGAACGACGACGAGTAATGAGAATTTAGCAAGATACATTTTTATGCTTCTACAGAAACAACCAGCAATTGGAATGGTGTGTATGACTAGTGCTTAGTCAACGTCTGTGTTTAGTGAAGGACATGATAATCGAGGAAGATTGCCGGAACTTCAGCGTCGTATTCTTCGTTTCAAATCGTCCAGGCACGCAGGCCGTCTGTCGTGAAACCCTTTTGAGTGTTGCCCGAACGAGTTCAATTCAGGTTTCAACCAGGGGTGTCAAAAACTCGATCTCAAAAACTAACCCCACCTAATTTAGTCCGTCCACTCTAACGTGAGCTGACCCGAATCCGAAAATAGCTCAACCTGAAATAATTCAAAACCCGAATAATCTAGATTCGATAAATCCGTAACCCGAACCTGATTTGATCTTAATCTCGAACTCATGATCTAAGCCCGATCTGATCTGAATTTTGAATCCGATTAACCCAAATCTGAACTCGATCTCACCCGAATACCGAACCCGATTAATCCGAATCCAAACCCTAAGAAACCATAAATAAACTATCATCATAACAAAATTTAATCATCTAATATATTATAAAGTTATTATCGTTATAACAAAATTTTGGTGTGATAAATTGATAATGTCTAAATTTTAAATTTTTAAAATAATGTGCAATCTCTAATTTTGTTGGAACAATATCCAATTTCTAATTTTGTTGGAAGAATATCTAATGTCCAATTTTATTGAAAGAATTCATAATTTCTAAAATTATTAGAGCAATGTTCAATTTTCAATTTTATTGTCACAATTTAACAGTGTCCAAATTATAATCTTCTGGAACAATGCGCAATCTTCAATTTTGTTGGAGCAATATCCAATTTCTAATTTTGTTGGAAGAATATCTAATATCCAATTTTATTGAAGGAATTCTTTATTTCCAAAGTTGTTGGAGCAATGTTCCATTTTTAATTTTATTGTGATAAATTAACAATGTCCAAATTCTAAATTTTTAGAATAATGTCCAATCTCCAATTTTTCTTGGAGGAATATCCAATTTCTAATTTTGTTGAAAGAATATCTAATATCTAATTTTATTGGAGAAATTCCTAATTTTCAAAGTTGTTGGAGCAATATTCCATTTTTAATTGTTTGTGACAAATTTTTTTTTAAGGCAACTACTTATTTTATTAAAGTATATAAATATCTACAGGTTTTAATTCGCCAGCTTGTATTCGAGATAGAGTTGCTAACACTAGAATAGGATACCCCAAATGAGATGATAAACACTGCACAAAACCTCAATGCTCAACCTGAACAACAGATTGACCAGAGGAGAAAAAGCAAAGCTCAATAAGCTCGAACATGACCCCAACTCTACGATAGCAACACCAACTGACTCACCTACTTAGTTCGCTATATTCGGTGACTAGGGGTAAAGAACTAAGAAGAAACCCCCTAGGGTTCCCCATACAATTCTTGCGACCCAACCATGAGGATGGGGAAGGTCGCTTCTGTTCGAACAAAATCACCCACAAGCCCCCTAAAAATTACAAAGCAATTCGGCTCATTCAAAGCGCCACTAATCCCCTACACCACCACATTATACAAAATAAAATTCTTCATCTGTTAGCTGCACACAGGCAGCCCACCAAAAACCCACCAACATCATCGTTGCAACACCATACCCTTTTCTTTCAATTTTCAGCAACTCCAATTCCATATTCACCAAACTTCCCTTATATGCGCACCATATTAGCCCTATCCACCTACTGTATGCCACCAGCACTTCAACTAGCCAACAGAGGTGATAATAACCACAGTGTCATCCCTTGCGTTAGACCTTTGCTCCTGTTAGCTACCCAAAGATGATAATACACCTGAATTTCAGACAAAATATTTGAGGCAATCCAAGATTTATTCTGCATCACAAAATCATTATGAGCTCTCCAAATGGCCCAAGTTGCAATTGAAACAATATTCTTCCATCGCTATCTGCATTTTGCTTGTACCTGCAAGATGAAATCACCCGACACCAAGTCTATCAAATCTACCAAGTGCACACTTTGTGTATTACACCACAAAGTTACAGTCTGCCATATGTTTACTGTCGCTGCGCACTTTACCAGTGCATGTGAATATGACTCATCCTTATGCAAACATATCAGGCACCTATACGATGGAAAGGTCATACCTTTGTCCCTTAATCTCAGTAGTGTTGGAAGATATCCTCTCATCGCCCTCCAGATAAAAATATTCACTTTTTTCGGTACACTCTTACACCAGCTAACTGGTCTACTTTGAGTCAACCTCACTTTCTCATCCACACATCTTGTTAGGCTAGAGATCAAAAATTCGGTCTCATCTCCAAACTTCCATCTCCAATTGTCATCTTGAACCTGCACTAGATTAAAATTCTGGAGAACTACACAAAGATTATTAAATTCGTCAGAAGTACGACCTCTAATCGGGCACCTCCAATCCCCCCTCCAACACGGGCTCTCTAGACTTCTATCAATCCTATCACTTACCCAACACTCCTTATTCACTCCTAAGCTAAAAAGTCTCAGAAATTTCTCATTTAGTGAAAAGTTACCAAGCCACTGATCAATCCAAAATTTTGTATTATTATCTCGGCCAACCTCTCTTCTAAAACCTCTTTTAAAATTGATACCACACTTATGAAAGGCTTTACTAACTTTAATAATTTCATGCCACACACCTGACCAAGCCAAGTCACCCTCCCCAGAATTAATGTCATCCCACAATCCACCCTCCCTACCATGGATACTTTTGATCACACTCACCCAAAGACTTTCCTCCTCATTCAAAAATCTCCACCACCATTTTCCCAGAAGACCTAGATTTTTTTCATCTAATCCTCTAACACCCAACCCTCCTGAATCTATATCCCCTATATACTTTTTTAGACTCTCCCAAATCAATTTTCTTTCCTCACTCGAAGCCCCCCAAAAAAACTTGTTTTTTAATAATTTATAACGATTTCAACACCCCTCTCGAAACTTTAAATAGACAAAGATAATATAAAGGGATAGCCCCAAGTACAGAATTTACCACAGTGAACTGCCCTCCAATCGATAGAGCTTTACATTTCCACTTGCTCAATTTCTTCTCCATTTTTTGAATAATGGGCTTCCAATTTCTTGATAGATTCATGTTGCAACCTACCGGGAACCCCAGATACATAAATGGCAATTTAGCAGAAGTACATCTCAATCTTCTTGCAACTTGTTACACTTCAACCCTTCCTATACCAATGTCGAAGAGACTGCTTTTTGCCATATTTATTTTCAAACCTGAGGCTAGTTCAAAGCACTTAAGCAAACACATAAGAGATTTCAAATTGTCCCAAGACCATTCTCCCAAGAAAATAGAATCATCAGCAAATTGAAGGTGAGAGATACTTACCTGGTCATGGCCGATCTTAACTGGATTAAATACCTGCCTTGCAGCCGCCTCCAACATCATCGTATTCATTATCTCAGCAACTATAAGGAATAGAAATGGTGATATCGGATCACCTTGTCTCAATCCCCTCTCCATGCTAAATTCCTTGGACGGACTACCATTAATAAGAACCGAGATCCTTGCTGTCTTAAGGCAGCTACCAATCCAATTTCTCCATTTGACCCCAAAATTCATTTGTTCCATTATGTTTTGCAGAAAATCCCACGATACACAATCATAGGCTTTTGCAAAATCTACTTTAAACATCAACATCTTCTCTTTTACCTGCTTTTTCCATGATATTATTTCATTCACCATAAGAACTCCATCTAGAATCTGACGACCTTCCAGTAATGCTGATTGCGCTTCTCCAATCACTGATGGCAAAACATTTTTTAATCTTTCTACCAAAATCTTAGCCACAATTTTATATTGGCAACTCACCAAACTTATCGGGCGGAAATCCGAGAATGTAATAGGATCATTGACCTTTGGTATTAAGGTAAAAAATGAGGAATTGCAACCGGCCCCGATGATCCCAGTTCTCTCAAATTCCTGAATGAACCTTATTATGTACGGTTTCAACCTCTCCCAGTTTGCTTTGATGAATTTAAATGAAAACCCATCCGGACTGAGAGCCTTAGAGACACCACAACTCCAAACCGCACTTTTGATTTCTTCTTCAGTAAACGGAACCTCAATACTCACTTTCTGTTCCGAAGATAATCTTTTGAACTTATCACTTTTGAACATCGGCCTTTGGTTGTTCTGCTCTGAAAAACTGTTTTTGAAATGTTCGAAGGCAGCATCTTTTAACATAGA
>JBBYHH010364292.1:0-12001 GCA_038382905.1 Daphne laureola | reverse complement strand
ATCATGTGACATGCTAGTGGCACATGTATGACATATTAACATGGAAATCATATTATTAAGATCCTAAAATCAACAGTTTAGAGAGGTCACTGGATGGCTCCTAGATCATCACATACAGACTTTGTGTGAATCTAGAAAAGTTTGATGAAGGAACGTACCTTTAACCTCCAACCTCCAGGCCTGCGAGATTCCAACAGTCATATGGTTGAGCAATCAAGCACAAAGCCAATGAGGAGGTTTCAAGGGCATGAGTTTGAACATAGGAAAATGTGCAACAGAAGCAAGTGTCTGAGTTTCAGGATGCCAGTGTGGTTATCAAAACTTCCAAGGAATAGGTAGAAAGCTTGAAAGGGGTGTTGTAGGGGAGGTTAGGAGCTCATAATCACTTCTTAACATGCCAAACATTTTTTATGATGAAGGTCTTGGGCAGTTGGTATCAAATATTTAGGAGGCCTACGCATTTTTATTGACTGTGGTTTATTAGATAAAGCAAAATTATTCCTATCCCAAAAGTCAGAGTGGATAGCTAAATGATTTGAACGAGTTGAGTTTTGGTATCCTAGTATGAGGCAACCAAGACATTTGATTTGAATAGATGTTGAAGGCCTCCTGTTGGAAGCTTGGAGTGAAGAGATGTTGGAGCGAATTGCACTATTATAGGGGAAAATAGTTGCCATAGAAGGCTTGAGTGGGTTGCACATCAATAAAGGAAAAATATGCATTTTGACATCATCCATGAAAACCATTAATGAGACCATCCGAGTCCTCGTGGATGATAGAATATATTAGATGCGTGTTCTCCAAGACATGGACGTCTCCTTAAGAGTTGGGCCATGGTATCATTTGGAGGATTTGTTGGAGTGGGTGTCTAAGTCTGATTCTTTCGGCCAATCCTCACAATGGCCCGAGCCTGATGGTTCAGTGGTGAACTCAAAAAGGGAGACGAATCGGTGGGAACATGAAGAGTTGATTGCATTCACAAGGAACAATTCCCTAGGTGGGAATTTAAACTTCGAAGAGGTGGATGCTGCTATTCCTGAAATGACTCCTACCAATCTGGGCCTAACCACGATGTTGTGGCATGATTGGGCATTTCTCCGCGTGGACCTGCCAGTTCTAAATTTACCAGCAGGTTTCGGGCTCATCAGAACTCCAGCCGAACTCCCTCTATTTATGTTGTTCCATGAAGCTTCTTGGTCGATCATGATCCATCTCTTCTCTAGTCAAACTTGGTTGCTCCTAATTCATCCTCTAATCAAAGGGCCATGGCCATGGGTATTCCAGACACCATTCTTTAGCTCGGCTGACCCCTTCCTCGGACCTAAATTGCCATGCACCTGCAGACTCTCTTCCTCTATCTCATTGCAAGGTTCGTCAAAAAAGAAAAGCTAAGCATAATCGCCATGGCCCGATGATTTCATACAACTCATCTATGGAGGCGGTGAGGAATTAGTCTTTTGAAGAGAGGTTAGGGGTTTCATTCCCTCGCTCTATGGCTACAGTGGCTCCTAGTGGGCTTCACCAGTAAGCATATCAGTCTCAGGTCAGGCCCCAAATCATAATCCATGAAGCTTCTCTCATTAAATGCTAGGGATTTCTGGCAGAGGTGGAAGTGTAATTGGGTGCCTGAGTTAGTTTTCAATGAGAAAGTGGATTTTTTAGTTGTCCAGGAGACCAAACTCTAGTCTATTATGTTTCAAAAAGTATTCTCTATGTGGGATTCAGATAATCTGGATTTTGCGATTAGCAATGCTTCTAGTCCGGCAGGTGGTATTTTGTTGGTGTGAAATTCAACATTTTTTGCATCTTCCTCTATAATTTTTGCTCATAGTTTCATTGCAGTGAAGAGAGAGCATAAGGAGAATAGGTCATAATTATTACTAATCAGTGTGTATGCTTCGCAAAGTGAATTTGAGAAAAGTTAGCTATGGTCAACCCTACTTGAGTTAATTGAAGATTTCTGAGGACCTATTTGTATAACGGGTGACTTTAATGCGGTTCATAGAAGGGACGAGAGGAGGGGCTCTATTTTTAACATTGAGGGGGTAGGGGTCTTCAATGACTTCATTTCTGGAGCTTGTTTGAACAAGATAAACTTTGTCAATAAGAAATTCATCTATATCAATAAGGCGGGCAATAAACTCAGCAAATTGGACTATATCCTTTGTTCATATTTGTTCCTTGATTTATGGCCTAATATCTTTGTCATATCCAAGGGTAGCACCATTTCTGATTATTATGCCCTCTTGATGACATAACATTTTGTTGCTTATAGACAAAAGCCATTCAGATTCTTCAATACGTGGATGACTCTTGATTCTTTTTCTAAGGTGGTCTTTGATTCTTGGTCGAAACCCCTTATCTCAAGCTCCCCAGAATTTTTCCTGAAGGAGAAGCTAAAGCGTCTAAAATAGGATATTAGGCGTTGGAGGAATGAAAATGTCAGTGATGTAGAAGCCAACTCATAAGCCCTTCGTCTGAAAAAAAAGAGCAATGGGACAACATTGCTGAACAACGAGAATTATCAGAGGCAGAAGTTAAGAACATAATTTCTTGTTGCTCCAAGCTGATTGTTCAATAAAAGCTAATGGTAGGGATGAAACAACAAAGATCCAGATTGAAATGGGCAACCGAAGGGGATGAGAACTCGTGTATCTTCCATGTGGCTATTCGTAAAAGAGAACGGATTAACGCAATAAAAGGCTTGTGCATTGAAGGAGTGTGGTGTGATGATCCAACAAAGGTAAAACATGAAATTTATTCCCGTTTTCAGTGCCACTTCTCCGAGCCATGTCTGGTGCCTCCTTCTTTTTCATGTTCCAGATTTAAAAAGTTGGAGGTCTCGGATGTTCAGTTGTTGGAAACACCTTTAACTGTGAAGGAGATAAAGTATGCAGTTTGGTCTTGTGGAGGTTCTAAAGTGTCGTGGCTCGATGGTTTCTCATTCAACATGCTGAAGGCTAACTAGGAGACCTTGGGAGATGATTTTATTGTTGTAGTAAAATACTTTAAAGTTTTAGGATGAATTGGCCCATGGTGTAACCCTTCTTTTATCGCATTAGTTCTGAAATCTAAATCTCCTGTCAATTTAAGTGATTTTCACCACATCAGTTTACTTGGTTTCCAGTATAAAATTATTGCTAAGTTGCTCTATGAATGTCTAAAAAGGTTATCTTTAAGGTTATCAGTGAGGTTTAGACTGGTTTTGTGCAGGGGCGTTAGATATCAGATGACGTGGTTATACAAATTGAACTTGTAAAAAATCCCAAAAAAGAGCAGAAGAAATCATTCATCTTTAAGGTTGACTTTCAGAAAGTCTTTGACAGTTTAAATTGGAATTTTTTGTTCAACACTATGTGACAGATGAACTTCGGAAGTAAGTGGATCAGTTGGATGTGTTCTTGCCGTGTATCAAACTCAGTTTGCATTTTGGTTAATGAGGCTCCCATAAAAGAATTTTAGATGTCGCGTGGAGTTTGCCAAGGGGATCCACTTTCACCCTTTCTTTTTTTGATAGTTTTCGAGTTGAATGTCATGATGGAGGAGGCTAAATCTTAGCATCTTTTAGTTAAGGGTCACAATGGTTATTTCTAAACCTCTGTGTATGGGCTTGAACGTTACAATTCAAAGTGGTATGAAGTGATGTTTTCTTCAATACGAGAGTCTTTCATATTTTTGTTTCCATTGTATGCTGTGCAACCATATTGAATGAAAGTGTCTGACTCTTATGGAGGGGGATAATGTGGCTCTCTAGTTTGGTGATTTGCTACTCTATCCTAATTCTTGACAGAAGGAACCATAGATTTCTGTGTCAGGAGATGCACGGTGAAAAAGTCTGGCTGTTGGTGCGGTTTAGTTAAACCCACTTCCTATAGATCCTCATGCTGCAGTTCTCCCTGTTATGTCAGTAGAGAAGGAGGTGGGATCTTGGTGTTAGCACATGATGCACCTTCCACCCCAGCGCTTGAGGATTCATTTGGGGTGGTGGAATCAGCTCGTGCTGGTGGGGGTGACAGTAAAGTTGGCCCCAGATTCCTCTTTGACTGTTGCTTCATGGTTCTTGGGGTGAGAAGGTTATTGAGTGTGCAAACACTCACTCATTTCCTTGATGTTTAAGCTAGAAAACACATCAATTAATCTTACTTTCTATGACTTGTATGCATTTTTCTTGTTAAATTTCATCTTTTGTAGATGCAAGGATTTAGAGGTACAAAAAGGAGATTCATGTGGTAAAAATGGATGCTCGGGATGGAGTTTACACAGTTCTAGAGCGTCATGGAAAATCCCGGTCCAAAATAGAGAAGGCAAAGTCTAAAAAACAAGCTGGAAAGGACCCAATTGCACAATTGGGAAAGTTAGGGACACAATTGAAGAAATTGAAGCAACTTTGAGTAGGACTAGCGGACCTTTAGGGCTGATGTTCATCCGCCACTAAGGTTCACCTCGTGTTGAGGCCATAAGAACTTGATGGTGGTATATGAAGGCGGAAGATTAGATGGTAGCAGTAGAAGATGGCGGATCCATGTGGCAGTTGAGGCGGAAGTCTGGTGGCAGATTTAACATGCAGTGGTAGTTACTAGCGGAAGAACTACCAGCGCAAACTACCGCCCTGCTCATCCCCATAGTTTATTATCACTCGTTTTCACTGGCTATCTCTCTCTATTTTAGGACCAATTTACCCCTTTATTAGTTACCTAACATGACCAAAGTGTCTAGGGTCATTTAGGACATTTAGGAGTAGTATAGATAGCCTTCTAGAGCAAGTTTTCATCAGATTTGGTGAGAGTAACGAATTTAATTCTTTTTGCTAAGGATTCTCAAGATTTGTAGAAGATTTGGAGATACTTTAATGGACAGATTGGAGTATTCTTCATGATCCATCTACTAGAGTTGCCTATTATCTCTTATCTCTGTTTTATTATCATGTTTCATTGCTTGATCATGCTGATTTCTGTATTTAGCATGATTTCTAGTGAGTAGTTAGCTATCTCTTCCTAGGGTTAGCTTTTCTATGGGTAAACTATGAACAACATGCCTTTGCTTGTTAAGATACTTATTTCTTATTCCATTTCCACTATAGTATGTATGTAGTACTGCAGCCTTCATTTACGTATCATCTAGTATTCGTTGGAATGTCCGAGAGGGCTTCCATCAATAAAGACTTAAAGAAATGGGTTGGTAGATGAACTAAGAGTAGAAGAGGGCCTTAGGGATTCTATTGGTGTGTATGTTTGATACTTAAAATCTCTAGAGTTAACCTCTTGGTGCACGAGAGTGGCCAAGAGCTACTCCGGTTGAGAAAACAAGCATTGTTCCGAGAGGAAAATGTTCTGATCTAAAAACCTCACCTCTTTTTGATTCATGCTAATCGTAGTGAACCCAGTTAAGGCATAAGCTACCATAGGGGAGCTTTTTAGACTTGATTATCCCCTAATTTTAGCATATCAACTATTTTTCCCTATCGTTACTTGAGTTACAAGTTGCAATTTATCTCACCTTTTACACTTTGGATACCATTTAATATCATCATTATCATCATATATACCATCCTACCACATTTTCATTGGTAGATTAGACCCATCACTAGATTTTCTTAGAGAACTCCTCTCCTTTAGGTTCGATCCCTCTGTTGAGCCATTACAGTATAATAGATATTATTAGGGTCATTTGAGGTGTTATAAATTTATTTAATTGTTGAGGGTTGATTTGATCATCATTTCGTCCTACACTAGACACATAGCATATCAAATTGGCATTGTTACCGGGGAGAGGCAATATCTAGGATTTTCCTGCTTTGTGTGTCTACTTTGCATTTTCGCTTTTTCTTTCCTTACTCACATTTTTAGTGTGTTTTTGGTGATCTTTAGTGGCTGTAGGTACCTCTAAAACATATGACAAGAAGAGAAAATTGACCAATCATCCCTCACGATCCTGAAATTAGTAGAACTTTGAGGTGCTTGAGAAATCAAGCAAGAATGGCGGATCTGGTTATTCCAGGCGTGAATGGTAACAAAGGAGGCAATGGCAACAATGGGAAAAATGGAAATGCGAATGAAGGCTTGAGCAAAGTTCTTGATGAGGAAATCAATAGAAATGGTTGCAATGAAGGCCACAATGGAAGCCGTAATGAAATTCTAGCAAATGGAGAAGGTGTAAATGTCAATGGACAACAAGGAAACAGGCACCCCAATGTTGTAAATCAAGGAGGAAATGGCCCGAATGCTGAAAGGAGAAGAGGTGTTACACTTTCGGAGATGTTTGCTCCATGATTTGGAGATGATAATGACCACTTGATCAAGCCAACACCCGTACTGAATGAATTTTCCATTGCGGGTCATGTTTTGGCATATGTGGAGAGGCATTGTTTTAGTGGCTTGGCAAATGAGGACCTAAACGAACACTTGGATCAGTTTTCGATCATTTGCAACACTATTGAGCTCTAAGGTGTATCCTAGGGAGCAAAAAGATTGAGACTCTTCCCTTTTTCACTTGATGGGAGTGCTAGACGATGGTACATGACTTTGGATACCGAGAAGATTGCTACTTGGTCTGATTTGCGCAATGCTTTTATGAAGTACTTCCCACCTTAAATGGCATTTGAGCTCAAAAATGAGATCTTGAGATTCAAAGAAGACCCAGATGAGACTTTGGCCTGATCTTGGGCGAGATTGAAAGATTTGATCAAGAGATGTCCTCAAGCGGGAGTGACAAGAGATTATCAAGTGTGTGTCTTCTATGAAGGCCTATCAGAGAAGACAAGAAGATACTTGGATGCCTCCATGGGAGGATGGTTCATGAAGAAGGAACGAGAGGAAGGATGAGATCTACTTGAAATGTTGGAAGTGAGTGAAGAGCATCGCATAGTTGATGAGCGGACAGGAGTAGGCCAAATTGGCAGAGGGTTGTACGAAGTTAACAAGGATACAACTCTATAAGCTCAAATGATATCCCTTACTTTAATGGTTTCAAATACTATGAAGAATCAAGCTCAACAATCGGCACCAAAGCAAGTGATGGTTACTGATTTTACAGAAGGAGAGATGGAATAATGTAACTTTGTGAATTATCCGGCCAATAGGGGCCAATTTCAGCAAGGTGATGGCTACTACAACAAACCAAGGCCTTATTAACGCCAAATTTACAGCAACCAACCCCCTCAAAACCAAGAGCAGCAACTCCCTCAAATGCCATCTTCATCTTGTGGTGATCTGATGGAGAAGGTGAACTCCATGTTTGAGCAAATGATGAAGTCCATGAACAAAGTGAGTGCAACTACTGAAGCAAAGATTATGGATGTTCACAAGAGGCTTGATGGGGAGTTGACTAACACTAGAGCATCCATCCACAATTTTGAGACACGAATGGCTCAACTTGCTAATTCAATGGAAGCTCTTCATAAAGGAAAATTTCTCACCGAAACCGAAACAACCAATCAAGAGCAATGCAAGGCGGTGACATTAAAGAGTGGGAAGACTCTAGTGAAGCCTTTGGTAGAGGAAAAATAAAAAGTGGTGAATTTTGGGGAAAATAGTAAAAGTAGAGTTGCTGTGAAGAGTGAAAAAGTGAGCTCCAAAAAGGATTTGGGAGCTCAAATCAGTAAGGAGAAGGTGGATTCAAGGCCTAAGGTGCAAGTGCAACTCCCCTAACTACAAAGGTTGGAACAAAGACATGAACAAGTGTAATTTGACAAATGTTTTGAGATATTCAAGAAAGTTGAGATCAAATTGCCTTTCTTGGAGGCAATTAAGGAGATGCCGAAATACGCCAAGTTCTTGAAGGACTTAATCACTAATAAGAGGCATTTGTTGGACAATGAACTTGTCACCACCCCCTTCGTACACGACCTGATGAAAGCGGTTACAGGCCGGAGGGGCGCGGTGACGGTCACTTAACCTTACGGGGAGCCACCTTTAGTGGGCCATCTTCATAACCCGGTCCCCTTTATCACCTGTAAAAACTTGCTTGCAATTCTATAACAAAGTGTTTCAACAACGCATAATTCCTGCACTTATTTAAAAACTGCATCCATAAAAATTTCAGCATCTAACTAGCAGTTTAGCTGAGCTCCGCTTAGCACAAATACTCCAAAAAAGAGTATTGTCCCTATTGTACTGGGTAGGTACTCCCCGATAAACATAAAGCATGTAGAATTCAACATTACATCTTACTTTTAGTGTATCCAAAAAATCAGCAATCATTCGACTTCTACATGTTTTCCAATTTCTACATGTAATGTGCATTCTACAACTACAGAGCCCTATTTGCCAAAATAGAATACATCCTATGCATGAGCGGTCGGATCGTCTAGATTCTAACAATAAACACCTCGTGTTGCTGCTGCTGTTGCTGACTGTATACAAAAGAGAATAAAAGTTAACCGTTAACCAAATACATAAATAGTGCTCATCCAGAAAATTCAAAAAATCCTTTATCCATTTTAACCCTTTCCTATTATATATACTTTCCATTTCGTAAGTATTTCCTTTATCATATGATAACCATTTCTCAATTGGTTCCACCCCTGACCCATTATCAATAATCATAATCATAGGGAGCTAAATTGTACCTCTGGTACAAAACACTATACGACCAGGCTGGAATCTACTCCGCGGGACTAGAACATGAAACTCTTGAAAAGTAGATATGTAAGGTGGGGTGAGTTCCTGAGAGAACTCAGTAAGGGTGCAGGTAAGAATAAAAGATTTTTTTTAACAAACGATACTTGCAAAGACAATGTTAGTATGCATAATATGTAATATACTACAGTTTAGGCAACCTATATAAATATGAATGCATGAATTGCAATGCACTTTTCATTCTTCACATGATAAGAATTCCTTTCCTTTTTCCTTCCCACACACCATGATGCCCCCCGGTTGTCACCACCACCCCCGTTCCCGGCGCGGTGGAGAACTATTGCGGAAGCGGAAGTCGGTGGAACCGGGCAGTGGTCGGTAAACCAGATTTCTCTTAAAAAGGTTTCGTTCCAAAAAACCCATTCCTAATTTTTTTTTCCTTTCTTTTAATGTTTCTAACGCGTTATGGTTTTTAAGACATCTTACTAGCCCTAATCCTGCACCTGAGACACGTTAGCAATTTAACAGATAATCGCACGTGCAGATTAAATTTTGCAGAAATAAATACAGCAGAAGGAAGCCCAGCCCACTTCGTTGGGCAAGAACTTCCAGAATTTATACAGACCCAGAGTAATCAAAAGTGCAGCAAAGTGTAAATGCTGTCTATATGTTGTCTACTCCTACTGAGCCAGAGTCCAAAATCAGGAATATACCTTGTAGCCTGAGTGGTAGCCACCTCAAGCTACTATACTGCTGCTAGTGCTAAACATAAATATGAGTCATGTATCAGACAAAAAAATAACTTAACAGACAGGTGTGTCTGATGAGACTACCCTAAATCAGAAAATCAGAAACCACTTAAAAAGCGGCTATTACCTCAAAAACCCAAAATCAGAACACGACTGCTGCGGAAATCTACTCCGCAGGTTGTTTCCCCGGATCTCTTGAAAATATTTAATAATGTGGGGGTGAGTCCTCGAAAGAACTCAGTAAGAGGGTAGGTACGAATAACGGATAAAAACTTTTAAAAACATTTGTCCTGCAGAAAAGGTTAGTATGCAGTGAAACTAGTAGATAGTAAAGTCCTAGATATATCAGGAATATGATATGCAGATGTCGTGATATGCAATAATAAAGTCCTGTGGGACATGTTTGGAACCCAATACACAAGGTCTCCGACCTTGGTAGAACCCAATATGACAGCCCCCTACGGCGTATTGTTAAGCTCACGCCGGTCAGGGTTTAAGTTCGCATGGTACCAGCGAGGGGTGTACGACCCCTAACTGTCAATGTCACCACATGACAACCAACCAAACACACATAAAACTGATCCGTCGTCGATCGTCGATAAATATAATCTGATATGGTATAAGTCCAAAAAACCAATAAAACCCTGCATACCGTTACCCGACCAAGTGACTAGCCCCGGGAGTCACTGTGCCTCACCCTCGACCTGAATACTAGCCCTTAACTAACCTAATACACATGAAGATAAATCTACATCGTGTATTAAAAAAGTTAAACCCCTTACTTGATAATATCGCAATACTCTACTGTGGCCACCAAAATGATCCGCAGCAGAAGTTTCCTAAATAGTTCCTCGAGCTGGTGAGGCTGGTCTCTGTGTCAGCGGGTGTGTCAGAATTTGTCGGTGCAGAAAAATCATCGTCGCTCTCATGGTCAGAGACCAAATCACCCCGACTTCACACCCAATTCAGCACTGGGTCGAAACTGGGTTTGAAGTTGTTGTATCCTGGGCAGAAAGGTGAAATGAGTTTAAAAAATTCCTAAGTGTTTAGTGTTTGTTTTCCTAGATAACTTCCTTGATGTCCAACTAATTAGGTGTCTTAGATGCTAGTTAGGTGTCTAAGGAACAGGGTTAGGTGTCTAGTCGAGGGTGAGAGTGATCCTAAATGGGAGGGCTGGCCAATTTTAGAAGGGACACATGGCTAGGTAGTAAAACTCAATTTGGTTAATCTTAAGGCTTGTTTAATTTACAATCTTAAGATGGCCAGCCCATATCCAGCCCAAACTGAAGCCCAACTCAGGCCCAATGCGCCACCCCAATGCGCCACCCTAACCTTGGCCCAACAAAAATTTCGCCCGTCAATTTTCCAAAGTTGACCATTTCGCCCTCCGAACCAATTTCTGGTAAAATGTCCCAAAACTTATAAAATGTTATAAAACCTCTAAATTGTTCAGAGTAAGCTCCAAATAAATCATTGAAATGTAAAATTCATTCATAATGTTTCCCATATATATCATATAATTTCCCGGTAAATACAAAAATACAATTTCCGGCCAAATTACACCAGAAATACACCAAGCGTCCGATGTGAGTGTAACATCACCTGCATTTACATATCACCTAGTGTTCGATGGAATGTCCGAGAGGGCTTCCATCGATAAAGACTTAGGAAAATTGGTTGATAGATGCACCGAGAGTCTGAGAGGACCTGGGTAACTCTATTGGTGTGTATGATTGGAGCCTAAAACCTCTAGAGTCAATCTCTTTGATGCACGAGAGTAGTTAAAGAGTACTCCCATTGAGAGTATGAGTGTTATTCCAATAGGGAGACACTCCAACCCTTGAATCTCACCTCTATACATTGCTTGATGGACTCGGAGTTTGAGAGAACCTTAGGAATTCAATAGGTAGTTATAACTTGGTGTAGCAATCCTTAGAAGAGCTCAGTTGGAGCACAAGAGTGCCCAATAGAATCTTTAGTTGAGAGGTCATACGATATTCTGAGAGGAAACCGATATGATAATTGAAATTTACCTTTTATTGAAGCATGTTAGTGGTAGGAATCCCCCGATATAGTGAATCCTACACTAAGATAACTTTTCATTAGTGATTACATCATATTTTCATCAAATTGCATTTTACTCTTTCGTTACTTATACTTCGATTGCACTCCGTTATCATCATTCTCAACATCTTTCGCACCCAACTTCTATTGCACTAGTAGATTTCAAGCAATCCTTGATTTTCCCTAGAGAACTCCTCTCTCTTGGGTTCGATTCCTCTTTTGAGCCATAATACTATGATAAGATGTTGCTAGGGCCATTAGAGATGTTACAAATTTATTTTATTTCTAATTGTTAGATTTGTGCACCACACCGTCACTCTCTCTCTCACAAAAACCCTAGCTATCAACCATTTAGCATGAATGCATAGCCACTTCTAGATTTTCTAGAATCCCTATCTCCTCCCCAGTCAGCATCGGAGTAGCCATGTATGTTACACCCACCCCGGAATTATGTCATTTTTTGATGTATTTTGTTACCACCACCCCCGCGCCGGACCTGGCGGAGGCGCGCGTGCCGGTCGAGAACAGGGGTGGCGGGAACTGGCGACTCACCTAACCTTACTTAACTGACCTAACGCAGGTCATCTCGGTAATAAAGCATATACAACTTAG
>JBBYHH010364181.1:0-12001 GCA_038382905.1 Daphne laureola | reverse complement strand
TACACCCTTACTCTCTAGCAAACTCACCCCACCCATTCCATTTAATCAGAATAATCAGGAGGAGCTAGCAATACCTTTAACAGACAGTCACAACAGGACTGAACAAAGTGGTAAGTGGTCCAACACTATAAGCTCCTGAAATATAGTTATATGAAAGGGGTGAGTTCCCAAGACAACTCAGTAAGGGTTTAGGTAGAAATAAAAGTTGTCTTCTTGAAATACATGCAATGATAATGTCAGTATGACAGGATGCACTATACTAGTGCGAATCCTACAATAATCATGATGCATATGAATTCGATACAGACAATGCAGACCTTTCTTTCCTTTATCTCATTACTCATTACTCATTACTCATTACGGCGGCCCTATGTGGTCCTGGGGTTGAACCACGAGAGGTCAGAACACTTACAATGCGCATGGTACCAGCGAGGGCCTAGGACCCTTAACTGTCATCAATCAATCCCATAACAATCGGAGGGTTCGTGATCGTGTAGACTTACAGAACCGGTCCCATCGTGCTCATGGAGATGCATGGAAACCCATACCATACCATCATCGTGCTCATGGAGATGCACGAAATCCATAACATACCATCATCGTGCTCATGAAGATGCACGAAACCTTTCCATAATCCTGGAGGGTTCGTGATCGTGTAGACTCACAGAACCAGTCCAAACGTGCTCGTGGAAATCCACGGAACCATAACCATATCCGTGTCGCAAAGCGATAGGTTCGGTGGTCGGCTCAACTCATAGAACCACGACATGTTGTGTCGCAAGCAATTAGTTCGGGTCACATAGACACACAGACCACGACACCGTACAATACAATCGATAACCATACCGTGACACAAATGAAGGTTTGGTGTCACGCAGACACACGAAACCGTGACACGTTGTGTCGCTCCCAATAAGTTCAAGGTCATAAAGACACATGAACCACAACACGTTGCTTAACAATCCATGGGTTCGGTGGTCACGAAGACACACGGAACCATCACACTATCCTTGTACCTGCACATGTCTACCGCTACCATGGAACCAGTCAGAGACCCCACCACCGGTCTAGGACTGATATTAACCCAACGAAAAGGCACTAAGTATTACCTTAATACGCTTTTAGGAAGGTTGAACCCTTACCTGAATACAATAGCAGACAAATCCTTTTCCGATCCTTTTCTATGTACTACCGGTAATTATCCTCGGTAACCTTCACTCGGATGCTCAAGCGACCAACACTAATTCTGAACAACCATAAAAGCAATTCAGAATCAATACCTATCATTTTACCTTTTACCTTTTCTGACATTTAGCCATTTTCCCCATTTCCCGGTCATTTTCAGAAATGTACCAAAATCCTTTAATCTTTGTCCATTCTATTCTTAACCTTTGAACACATTCAATTCCTTCATTCACTAGCAATTTACATCACTAAACCTTAGCTTTTCATCATTTTACACAATTGACCAATGATGAACTTATTCCGAAACTTCACCATACACAATGTTTTGCAACTTGTTCCAAGTATTAAAGTTTCTTAGAAAAATCGTATAATCATAATTGAACCATCAATTCATCATAATTCAAGACTTTGTTCCTCCACCAATTTCATATGAACTTTGCCTTAGCTCCATATTCTAGCAACAATTGGACATAAGTCCAACTATTAATGTTGCTCCAAATACACCCAATAACACTAATTTAACCTCAATTCAACAATCCCCTAATTTTTGCCTGTTACTGTTCATCAACCCTCCATTTCGAATTTCATCCAATTCATACCAAATCGATAATGTAAAACATGTTTCTAACTGTATTCCATCATTAGAACATGTTTACTACTTCATATAAACCAAGAAACTTCAGAAATACCAACCTTTGATTTTGCCCCAATTTCTCAAATCACCCCAAACGGTGAATGATTCGTGTTGATCTTCGTTTAATCTTCACTTTTGTTGAGAATCTTGCATAAACCATGTTTCTCCTTCAATGTTTTATCAAGGATGAAGGTTTTGGGTGTTAGAAATGGTTGGGGTTTGAGTTGGAGTTGGAGGTTGAAGGTAAAATGAGAGTTCATCAAATTTTTGGGTTTAAAAGCCAACAGATTTCGTGCCCAGGCGATCGCCTGAAATTCGATTCCAGTCACCCGCGCCATTGCCTCATTCATTTTACTGCGCAGGCGATCACCCACATTTTGCATGCGTCGCCCGCCAGTCACCCGGGGAACTGTCCCTACAGATTTATGGGTTCGGGCGATCTCCCGCCATGGGCTCCTGCTTGCCCGGTGGTCGGCCGAGCCCCTGTCCATTTTTCACTTTCGAGCTCAGGAGATTTCCCGCCCTATGTCGTGAGTCACCCATGGCTCGCCCGAGGCCCTGTCCATCCAGTTCAGAGTCCAAGCGATCGCCTGCCTTTCATCACGCATCGCACGTGACTCGCTCGACCAATCTGAAACCTGTAAAACGCATTTTTCTCCTCCAACACTTAACCAAAATAACTCACATCATATCATTCAACAATCCATGCATAACATGCTCAATAACATAACCATACGTTGAATGTAACCCTCAAACAGAGGAATTACTGATCACTCATACCTTAACCATTAAACCTAAGTTCCAATGAAAATAACATTCGACCATCGGCCACAATACATCAGAAAACCATCGTCTGACCGTGGTGGCTGTAACACTTTCTTTCTTTCTTACCAAAAGCTTGCTTCCATTTCTTCCTTCCTTCATCCATTCACTCATCACCTCCATCATTAACAAAGAGTCCAAGTGTGTTGAATGTATAGGGTTCAAGGATCTCTCATCAAGGTCGGCCCCCTCCATCAACAATTTCTTTGTAGTGCAAGCTTATTTCTTAACCAAGAACCTTCCTACCACCATCAATATTCAATAAATCACTAAGGTGAGAATGTTTCATAAGTATTCTTCGTGAAACAAAGATTTAAAATGAGAAACAACCTCATTTCTTCCACTTTTTCTACCTAGGTCAATTTTAGTAAAGGAATTTTGGAAAAAATTCATAGAAGGAGTTCTTGAAGATTTGTAAAGGTAAACATGTTTAAGAGGTTATTTTGGAGTGGTATGAAGTTTACAACATGTTTCCTTGAGGATTGCATGATTTGGTGAATTTTTGAAGTTGGTGACTTTGGTGTTCATGATTCAAAGCATGTTGAAAATTTAATTTTATGCTTGATTCATGTTCTTGGGTGAATTTGGAGCATGATTAATACTTGGAATTATCCTTCAATCATTTTGGAAGTGGAAGTTGTGAATAAGGCTAAAATTTAGGGTTTATGTGAAGAAAATGGATTTGAGTGGAAATGAGTATGAATATGTGTTATTGGGCATATTTGGAGTAAGTTTAATACTTCAGTTGAGCTTTGAATCATCTTGGAACATGGAGTTCCTATTTTGGCCAAAAATACGTGTTGATATTTTTATGTGAATGATCCTTGTTAAAATGTTGAAGAATGTTAGTTCAATGATGATTTTAAGGCCATGTGTTACTATGAAAAGTTTGAAGAAAATCTCTATGTTGATTTTTTTCTAATGGCCGAAACTTTGAGGTTTAAAATGGTAAAGTTGTTCTTCGTTAAATCTTAAAGAATGTTGGATTATACGATGATATAAAGCATGGTTGTTTAGGTGGGAAGTTGGAAAAATTATTTGGTGAAAAGTTCGAAGCTGTTTAATGTTGATGAATGTTGAAGTTTTTTGTGGAAATGAAGTTGTATGATGATGTTTTAATGATTTTGAGTATGTTTGATAAGTTGGAAAGTTGAAGAAATATTTTGGTGAAAAATAGTAGAATGGCCGAAATTTTGTTTAAGTATGATTTTGTTGGAGAAATCATGAAAATAAGTTGAAATAATCATTTTTAAAACTTTGAAAAAGTTTGGTAAAAAGTTAGTTAGGAAAAACAATTTTGGTGAGAAAATCATATGTTGGCCGAAACTTTAAATGAATATTTGATGAAGATGTTGTATGTTAAAGTGTGTGATTATGTTGGAAAAAGTGTGTTAGGAACACTTAAGAAGTTTGGTAAAAAGTTGGAGAAGAAAAACATTTTTGGTGAAAAATGTTGGTTAAGGCCGAATTGGATAAAGAGAAGAAATAAAATGGTGTTCATGTAATTAATCATGAATTTGGGTGAAAAGTGATAAAGAATGGTGAAAATGAGGTAATTAGGTAATTTGGAGAAGTTTTGTCACTTTTGGAAAGTTTGGGACCAAAATGAAGAATTTTGGAAAACGTTGGTGTTAATAGGTCATTAGTGACAAATTAATGTTAATTAAGCTCATTCCAAGTTAAGTATGAAATTTGGGTACTTTTGGTCATTTTATGTAAACTTGGGCCAAATAAGAAATTTGGATAAAGTAGAAGGAGTCGGGTGCAATTACAGGTAACAGAAGTAAAAGTAAGTTTCTTTAAGTATAAGTGTGAAATTTAAAGCATTCAAGTGAATTTGGACACTTTGGTGCAAAATTAGACTCAAATACACATTTTAACAAAGTATAGGGATTTTGGTGTAATTTGGAGACATTTGGTAAATAATGAAGTTAAGAATGAGTTTTGGAAAGAACTGTGAAGAAATAAGTGAAAATAGATAAAATATGTAATTTAGGGTCAAATTATGAGTTTTGAAGAAAGTCTAAGGACTAAAGGTGTAATTAAGCCTAAATAATGGTTAAGTAAAGCTTAAGTAGCAAGTTGGTAAATTTACAAGTTGTTTAACCACTTATAAGCTTAGTTTGACCAAGATGATCAAAGGGTTGACTTTTAGTCAAATGGTTCACTGATTGTTGTAATTAAGAAAAACTTAGTATATTTAAGACTAAGTAAGAAATTGGTGAAGTTTGGAGTGACTTTGGTCACTTTCCATAAGGTTGGAGACAAAACGAACACTTGGCTAAAGTTTAAGGATCTAGTGTTTAATTATTGGAAAAAGAAGTAAAATGAACTTCTGTGAAAGTAAAGTGTAAAAGTGATAACACTTTAAGTGAAACTTGACACTTTCTGTAACTTCGGGTAAAATTGTACATAATGTGAAAGTTGGGAACTTGTGTGGCTATTATTAGAAAATGAGGTAAAAGTTTTAAGTGTAAATCGTCATATAGTGTTATATTTGTTAGAGTGATATTAGTGGCTGCGGATTTCGGAAGTTCGATCGGAACTTCATCAGATAGTATAACTCGGGAGTTTCGAGCGCATAGTGATCGTCAGTCAGGTAAGGTGCTTAATTTCCTTAATATGCGTGTAAGTTTATCTTTATGCATATTAGGTTAATTAAGGGCTAGTACTTGGGACGAGGGTGGGTCTGTCCGTTGACTCCCGGGACTAGTTCCATAGTAAAGTTTACGGTGTGCAGGGTTTTTCCTTAAGCTCGGAGAGCACTTACCTCTGATCAAGCATGATCGTTGAGGAAACGGATTTACATAGTTATGTGTCTTTAAGACCTCGCAGTAGAATTTCTGCAGATATGGGTCTTTTAAGATCTCGCGGCAGTATACGGGGAACCTAGGCCCCACGCTGGTCCCATGCGAATATTAAACCCCGAGAAAGGGGGCTGTCGATAGTAAGACCCCGAGTAGGCCGGCGTGCCGCCGGGGGAAACTACTATTACACCGAATATCCTTTGGGATAAAAAAAGGTGATGTTGTCCGACGGGACGGTCGTTTTGCATATCATTACATTTGCATATCATTATCCATTAAATATTTAGGACTGTATTAAACAGCTGGTACATTGCATCCTAACCTTTTACGCAGGTGTTTTTAAATAAAAATTCGTAATCTTTACTTAACCCTTTACTGAGTACCTTTGGATGACTCACCCTCATTACTTAACATATTTCAGGAAACTCTGGTAAGCGACCCGCAGAGTAGTTCTGCCCGGTCGCATTGATATATTGGTTACCAGATGTATGATTATAACCCTTAATCGTGGTTTATAATTTGATTCGGGGGTAGTCTCGATAGGAATATTTATTGGTTATCGAGTTATAGGTGAACACACATATATATTGGTTTGACTTAAGTGTTGTGTAGCAGCAACAACAGCAACAACAGTAATTGGCAGCATCAGTCGGTATTTGGTTCCGACTGTCCCAAGCATAGTAAGATTTCTTAACGGCAAACTCTCGGCTATGTAGTAATAGCAGCATGCATAGATAGTTAGATAATATTTATAATGGTCTGTATCTATATTTACCAGGGAGCGCTAGCCCAACGAAGTGGGCGGGCCTCCTTACTAGTGTAACTTGTAATTGTTGTAAACCACGCGATTTTCTGTAAGACGGCTAACGTGTTTTTGGGTGCAGGTTTAGGGCTTGGCTAGAATTCCACAATACTGCATAATGCGTCAGTAATTAGAATTAAGCAAAAAAATTTAGGGCCGGGTTTTTGAACGGGTTTCACCATCGGAAGTCACTCAAGTGATCGACGTCTACCGCCACTGCCCGGTTTCCCCGACAACCGCCACCGCAACACCGAAGCTTCCTCCGTGAACAACAGAAATATTGGGGGTGGTGGTGACAAGATCTCTACGGATTATGTCATGTCTGGAAAAATATGGAATCGAGATAAAATCGACATCAAGAATAACTTTTCATTCAATGTGTCACTAGATATTATGAATCATATTGAGGATCATGAACCAAAGTCTGCTGAAGAATGCTGACGTAGAAATGATTGGCAAAAATGGAACGATGCAATTGAGGTTGATTTAAAATCCCTCACAAAACGAGAAATTTTTGGACCTGTAGTCCATACACATGACGGTGTAAAACCAGTGGGATGCAAATGGGTCTTTGTGCGAAAATGAAATGAGAAAGGGGAATTTGTGTGGTATAAAGCACAATTAGTTGCACAAAGATTTTCAAAAAGACCTGGAATTGATTATGAAGAAACATATTCCCTAGTGGTGGATGCTACTATTTTTCATTATCTTATTAGTCTAGCAATAAGAGAAGGACTTGATTTGCATCTTATGGATGTGGTTACATCCTATTTGTATGGCTCACTTGATAATGATATTTACATAGAGCTCTTTAAAGGATTTAAACTGCTTGAAGCATGTAATTCAGGTTCTCGATAGCATTATTCAATCAAATTGAACCATTCCTTATATGGATTAAAGCAATCCAAGCGTATGTGGTATATTCGCCTATGTGAATATTTGTTGAAAAGAGGCTACAAAAATTATATTGTTTGTCCATGCATTTATATTAAAAGATCTGAACCAGAATTTGTTATAATTGATGTATATTTTGATGATTTGAATATAATTGGAACTCCTGAAAAGCTTTCCATGGTAGTTGATTATTTGAAGAAAGAGTTTGAGATGAAAGATCTTGGAAAGACAAAATTTTGTCTTGGTTTACAAATTAAACACTTAAAGGATGAAATTCTTGTACATCAATAATCATACGCGAAAAATGTGCTAAAACGTTTTTATATGCACAAAGCACATCCACTGAGCACTCCAATGACTGTGAGGTCACTTGATGTTGATAAGAACCCATTTCGCCCTCCTAAAGATGAGGGAATATTCTTGACCCGGAAGTGTCATATTTGAGTGCAATTGGAGCATTAATGTATCTTGCTAGTCATACAAGACTTGACATACATTTCTCTGTGAATTTGTTATCAAGGTATAGTTCTTGTCCAACAAGAAGGCATTGGAATAGAGTCAAACAAGTGTTTCGCTACCTTCAAGGTACAAAGGATATAAGTTTATATTTTACTAACATATCCAAAATTGATTTAGTTGGTTTTCCAGATGCAGGATATCTGTTTTATCCTCACAATGGTCGATCACAACCTGGATATATATTCACATGTGGTGGCACTGTCATTTCATGGCGTTCTGTAAAGCATACCATTACTGCCACCTCATCTAATCATGCAAAATTTTTGGCAATACATGAAGCAAGTCGAGAATGAGTGTGGTTGAAATCTGTGATACAATATATTCAGAGAACTTGTGGTTTATCATCAACAGATGAGGCCCCTACGATATTGTATGAGGAGAATGTTACATGTATTGCCCAACTCAAAGATTATTAAAGGTGACAAAACAAAGCGTATCTCACCAAAGTTCTTTTTCACTCATGATCCCTAGAAGAATGGGGACATAATTGTTCAACAGATCCGTTCAAGTGAGAATCTAGCAGATCTTTTTACCAAGACACTTCCTACTACAATATTCAAGAAGCTCGTTCACAATATTGGATTGTGTCGACTTAAGGATATCAATTGATGTGTTCATGAGGAGAAAACAATACGCGTTGTACTTTTTCCCCCTTGGTCATGGTTTTTCCAATTGGGTTTTCCTGACACGCTTTTTAATGAGGCAACATTCATCACAAGCATATATAAAATGTTGGACATCTAAGGAGGAGTGTTACAAATAATTATTGTGGATATCCGCATTCTTACTATCATCCCTTCACATTCTAAAGTGGTTCATCTCCTTGTATTTATCTTCACTAATTCTACATTGATTGTATTAGAGGTTTTGGAGCCTTATAAATAGTGGATTGACTGGTGAATGAAAAATACACTCTTTATTCTCCTCAAACTATCTTTTATCTACTTTGTTCTTAGTTTTTATTTCAAAATATGTTAATATTTTTTTTGTAGGGATGGTAATTTTTATAATCCAATCGTGGAGCTAAGGGATTAAGTATTTTGTCATGTACCTTATTAACTAATCAGACTATATTGAGACATTGTTTTAGATCAATTTCGTCTATCACTTGTTGTTTATCCGAAAGTTGTGTTTGTGTGCCGTTGGGGTGAAGTTATGCTACGAAGTCGGGTATTTAAGATAATTTTCATTTAACTTAATTGAACATTTCCAGAAATCTTTCCATGAGTATCAGTTCTTTCATATAGGGTGCTTAGACTCAAGAACGAACAAATAGTTAAAACCATGTGTACAAAATTTTAGGAACCAATACACACAACAGAACAAAAAAACGTAAGGTTTTTTTTCCTCTCCCTAGGGTTGTCTAGGTTTTTTTTTATAAGTGAAGGGATCCTCGGGGGAGGGGGGGGATCCCGACAAGGCAATTAGCTCTCATTTGTAATGCCGAATGCAAACAAGAGAAGTCTACCTAGGTATGGATTCACTATCATCCTAGAAGAACATTGAGGAAAATATCAGGTAGAAACCCCGAGGACTCAGAAGGGACAAGAGAGGGGGAGAGAGAATAGAAAGAGAGAGAGAACAAAGAAAAGCGAGAGCAACACACTGAAATAAAAATCCATATTAATGATATCCCGAAGAAAACGTGGCATATCATCAATCCACATGCCAAAGTCATCATGCAATAAGGCATGTCGAGCAAGCATATGTGTTGATGTATTAGCTTCATGACAAACATGCACAACTTGGCATGGTGGGAGTCGCTGCATCAACTACCGAAGGTGCCTGACGTAACCAAAGAGCTCGCCATTACATAAGGTCGGGTTGCATACTGCTTCTACCACTACGTAGTTGATCAACTTTTCATAGCGGCAATGACCGCTACGAAGCCTAGTCAAGGTTACTCTGCTCCCGCTCTGGGTGTTGTTTATCCTTTTCACTTGTAGCGGACTTGTAATGGAGAAGGCCACTTCAAAATTTATAATGGCTCATTCCGTTACAAATCCGTAACTACACCACTCCAACTTATAAATATATTGTCACAAACAAATGATAGTGAATAAAAAAAAGTTTCACCAACATATGTTAGGTAATTTTTATTTTAAATCATGCCATCATTTAAGTTACAAATATCATCCAGGTAAATTCCTTCGGATAGGATTAATTACTTAAAGTAGAATTTTTATACAATCAGGTTTTAGCTTAGCTAAAATATTAATTCATGCATATTTTATCACGTACTTCAAGAGAAATGTCCGAACGGTTAACTGGTCTTTTTAACTTTATTACTGTTGATGGCTAATAGGCCCAAACGAAGTCTCCAATGCCCAAAGTGGACCTATAAACCCAAAAAGCCCACAAAGACGCTTGAGTCAGCAACCCAAAAAATTAGACCCATTAAAAACTATTGAAGGCACCATACCCGAACGCATTCATCCGAAAACCGAGGTCATGCTTTCAGCGCATTACAACTTGATGGCTTGCATCCAAGATACATTTGCCACCTGTCCTCTGACACCAACCACCTCTTTTCTGTCAAAGTATTACAGATGTGCCACTCTATTAGACAAGACTATATAAGCTTACCTCATTCCATCATTTAAGATAACTATTCACTCTGCCCAAAGTCTGGCACATTCTCATTACCCGTTATAATGACTTAAGCATCGGAGGACCCACCACCGGGCAAAACTCCGGCGTGGTCTACAAATTCTGTTGAATTGCGCATGGTAACCCACCACAACACGGAGATGGAGCTTAATGTGGTCAATACTAGAAGGCAGAAACTCAACAGCGTGGTAGTCCACATCGAGGTACTGCCACCAAATGGCACCGTCTGTGGCTTGGAGGGAGCCCCCCAGCATAACGCCAATAGTCATAGATTGAAGGGTGGCCACTACTCACGCGAAGCACCCCCCGAAGGTGAAGTCTCTCTCAGCAAAGGCTCCACAGATCCTGAATACATTGAGAGCACACCTGAGGGGATACCTACCGGTCCAACTAATGAAGGAACAAGTCTGATGGCATCTTCAAGCTTGGACATGAGAAATTTCAGGCACGCATCGGACCTCCCGGATCAGACTCTAATCAAGACCATCAGACTGGTCCTAGCTGAAGAACTACAGAACAGACGCCGAAGGCAAGGACATTCCCAGAACAGAGATACAACGTCACACTCCAACAACATTCGTTATACGGAAAGACCCTGAACCTCCAGCGTCGAACTCATCCAGCCACACCACTCAAGAGATAAACAGTCCAGATGACCAGACATGGAAAGATCCTAAATTCCTAGCCTGGAAATCATTGACCGTCACCATGCGAGAGGGAGGGAGGTCCACAGATCCCGATCGCCCAGGATCCACAGGACTCGAGACCGATCGCCCAGGATCCATAGGAGTCGGGACCGATCCCCAAGACCCGAATATATGAACCAAGAAGACCCAAGAGAAGAGGTCATCAGGCAAATGATGCGGAGACTGGAGGAAGTAGAGAGAGACCCACGAAGGACGTCGGAAGTAAAGCCCTGGGTGCCCACAAACGAAGAAGGACCATTTACTCGCAGGATCCGTGAAAGCCCAATGCCGAGGGTATTCAGCCTTTCTCACCCTTTAGAAATTTACCACGATACGGGCAATCCGGACGCATTCATCAGGAAATACAAGAGAGCGATGGAGCTCAAAGGAGCAAATGAAGCATCGATATGCAAATGCCTGGAAGTAACCCTTGGAGGGCCAGCATCGAGCTCGTACAACGCCCTGCCATCAGATTGAATCTCTTACTTTAGAGAACTTGCTACAAAATTCACAACCCATTTCATTAGGAGTAAGCGATCAACGAAGAGGGCCATTCAGATGTTTGAGATCAAACAGAAACCGAATGAAAGCATTCAGGAATTTGTGGAAAGATTCAACAAAGAAGATGTAGATGCATCAGACCTGACCGATAACATCCGCATCATGGCCTTCACCAAAGCCTTGTTGCCAAACTCTAGACTGGCTTATGAGTTATCCAGAAAGAACCCCTTATCCATTGAGGAAATGTACTCAGTCACTCACGAGCACATGATTGCTCAAGAACTGCTATCCCAGCGGGATGTTAGGCCTGAGAGCAAAGAAACCTGAGAGAATAGAATGGAAGAAGGGAGAGGAAACTCGAATCCAAGGGGCTTAGAAGGATGGAGAGGACAGATGAAAGAGTTCAGGAAACCCATATCATTGACCCCAATCAATGCTTCCCGAACCACTATCCTAGCGGCTCTGAAGAGAGAAGGAAATGTAAGTTGGCTGAGGGCAATGCCTGAGGGAGCCAAGCGCAATGAAGGAAAATATTTCCAGT
>JBBYHH010364070.1:0-12002 GCA_038382905.1 Daphne laureola | reverse complement strand
GTTGGTCACTTTTATCATTCATTTCTAGTCAAGAATAAGATCCTTCAAAAGTGTTTCTTAATCCATAAGAAAATACATCAATATACCAAGGCTGCTAGAAGGCTATTTCAAATTTTAGCTTTATGGGATTTACCTCTAGTTACTTTTTTTCATCCATGCACAGAGATGGCTCCACCTGAATGGAGAATACTGTAACTTCACCACTTTGAAGATTTCTCTGATGACTGTGACAGAGTAAGAACATTGAAAGAACAAGTGATTTATGTCTTCCATTTGCTGCTTACAAAGGATTCAAACTGGATCAACTGATGGGTTCCAGACAGCTAGCTACCTTGTCAGATGTGGATAATGCATTTACTACACACAACCACAATATAAGGGAGGTCTTAGGTATATACTTGGATCCCCATACTAATTTCTTCTAGGGAACTAGTTCATAGTTCTCTACCATATGTAAGTAGGCTTTCTTTTATTGGGAACTTATCTAATTGCAGCAACTGGAGTCCATTAAATAGGTCTTGTAATGTTCCTCTAGCATTAAACAAAACTTTGATCATAACAGAACTTTGTTTTTGTTTCTTCATTATCCAGAAATTTGATTGCTTGAAATAATAAGTATGAATCCAAATAACCCACAAACTCTCTTTATCTTTCAATAATTTCCAGATTTTTTTTGTTTGGAAAGCTAGATTTCATCCTACTAGATCATATATATCAAATCTTCCTTGACACTTTGAAACACATACTTTTTTCCATGCTACTAGAGTTTTATAAGAGTCTACTATTCCACCCCACAAAAAACTTCTACACATTTATTTAATATATTCAATGACACACTTGGATAGAAGGAAAATAGAGGATCAGTAATTCTGAATACTAAATACAATTGATTTGATGAGTTGGAGTCTGCCGGCATATGAGAGGAACTTGATTAATCATCTTTTAAGAATATCCAAAATTTTATCGATTAAAGGTTGGCACTATTTAACTATTAATCTTGAACTATCCATTGGAACTCTCAAAGCATGACTCTTTGAAATTGAGTTGGGTTAATTGCACGAATGGTCTTTAAGTTTAAACTACTTGCTTATTCTAAGACACCACTCGAGTAGTCCTTAATGATTTACTACTTTTTCAAAATATTCAAGTCAATTTGGTACTGCTGCGGTGTGCTCATCATTATCCAATATCCACCCAAAAATTAAGGGTGTGAGCTTTAAAATTTCGATATATTTTTCTAAGTTTTTTTTTTTTAAATGATGCGAATTTATGAGAAAAAATATTGGAACAAAATATTCATTTGATAGCTTGTTACTGGTATTAGTTTGTCTATGGGAAGAAAAAATTCAATTCTACATTACGAGGCAATAATGTTATCTATTTATATACTACTCTCTACTCTCTCCATCTCTAAATCTCTAAATGATTGAAATATTTAATTTTTAATATTTAATTTTAATTTTTATTTTTCTATTAAATGAAATATAAACTTAAACCTTTTGTACAGTGGTGGATGCACATGTAATTAAGCGATGTTCATGGACACTCTTATTTTCCCAAAACTAAGTATAAGAGATATATAATATATTAGTTGGATCCCCTTTAAAATTAAAATGATCTTTTATATTTTGTATTGAGTATTAAAGAAAAACTATACATTCTTATGACTTTAAAAAATACAAAGAGGATCATTTTATTGAATAAAGTATATTTTGTAAGAATTAAATTTAACTATTATATTTGTACATATTTTATAGTTGGTACTCAATTTTCTTTTTTACTCTAGTATAATAAGGGTATATGGATACTTTGATGATTTATGTAATATAATAATATAAAAAAAAGTTCCAAGTGTTATAATGTAAGATATAAATGTATTTAAATTTAAACATAACCTAACAGACTAACATTATATGCAACTAATGAGCCGCTTATACTATTCGATCAATTGTGATTTTTGATATTGTATTCATGTGTTAGACTCAATTATGATACAGATAACTGTAAATCCAATTCTTTGCGTTGGGCAATTATACATGTACATATCACACTTTCCCCCCTTTTTCTTATAGTATAATTTTTTAATTCTATTATACTATGACATTTAATTAAAAATTAAGTTAAAATAATCCCTTTAAAAAATTTAAAAATTAAGTTAGCTTTCTTTATCTTGTTTTTTTTATATATGTTTAGGTATTTCAGAAAGAAAGATGTTTAATAGCATTAGCAGTGATGAAATTATAGACTTTTTTTAATAATGACGACTCGACGAGAGCAATTGTAATACATTTTTTATCTTTTTAAAATTATTATATATATGGATAATGGACACCCTTTTATGAGAATCCTGGATCACTGCTTTTATACAAAAAATGTTATCTTTTATATGTGATCAACTTTATGAAAATACCTTTTAAAAATTTATTTTTTACAAAAATATAATATAAATAAATTGAAGTTATCCACATATATATATATATATATATATATATAAATTAAAGTTAAATTGATACTAAAAATAATAGTATTTCAAGAGAAAGAGAGACTGATGAATTATAGTAAAGTAATATATAAACATGCATTCACCAACACTATGGTTAGGTGGTCACAAGGGTTGTGATGGTTTTTCTAAGAGTATCAAAATTGTAAGAATGAGGAAAACATTGACTTGAAGTTGAACTTTAGTACACACATTGCATGATTTTATAATACTCCATCCATCCTAAAATTATTAAAATATTTAATTTTTAATATTTATTTAATTTTAATTTATTTATATTATTCTATTATAAAAAAAATATAAAAAAAAATTATAAAATAGATATATTAAAATTTTATTTATATATAAAAATTTTAAATTTATATTTTAAAATAATTAAAAAATAAAATTATAAATAAAATTATAATATTTTTTGGATGAAATGATTATCAATAATAAAACTATAAAAATGTTTTGCACTTGAAAGCCCCTTTAACCAAGTCCAGCTGGAATTCTATCACTTTCATCTTCCACTCTCTGTACCACTTAGAGCATCTTTTAAGAGATTCTTCATTTTTTTGATATATTCATTTTTAGAGAGTTTAAAATATTTTTTTTGGTTCAACAGCTTCCCCATCTCATTTTTTAAAATGGAGAAAGGAAGAAAAAATGAGGAGTCTTCTCCAAATTTGGAGTACTCTTCAAATTCACTTTTTATAAACTTCTCTGCTCTCTCTCCTCCCTAAACTACTTCTCATTGGTTTAAATATATTTCTCCTCTCTCCTCTCTTCACTCTCTAAATATTTTATTAATTATTAATAAAAAATATATAATATTTTATTATTGTAATAAATACATGATTTTTCAAAATAGAGAAACTGTTAGAGTTAGAGTAATATTTTTTTGAAGAATATAGTTTTTATCTCTCAATTTTAGAGAAATTTTTAAAAAAGCTATTGGAGATGCTCTTAATAAAAAAAAATAATGTATGTATGGCCACTTGGACAAGTGTATGTGTTTATATATATACACATTCAGTTTTTAGGATGTTTTTAGTTTTACACAACTCCTAAAGTTTTATAATGATAAATTATGAATATAATAACAATTTAATCCGGTAAGTAACAAATGGACATTATCGTTTTAAAATAAATTTTAGTGATAAAATTAACTTTTTACCAAAAAAAAAGTTACTAAAAGGTGTTATTGGCTGAAAATGGCTCAAACAAAGTGAGAAACTTGACTGGTATCAGTCCAAAAAGCTCAACGACACGGCCAGCCCCCCGCTGAGAAAACAAATCAAAATCAAAACTTGTGTGCTGAGAGTGAATCAGCAGCCTGAATTGAATCCAAAAGCGACAAGAAGCTACAGGCTGGAGCAGCAGCCATGGAGGAGAGGGACCCACCAACCACGAGCCTCTCCTCCTCCATTTTATAACCTTCCCTCTTTTTCTTCACTTTTCCTGGAATCCTCAGATCAACAATTACCCAACTGCTAATAATACAGCTCTTCCTTCTCTCGTCGGATTGTGGATCGGTTTTTTCTTTCTGCTGTTTCAGTAATGGCGGATGAGAACTGGGTGCTGGCGGTGACGGCGCAGACGCCGACCAACATCGCCGTCATCAAGTACTGGGGCAAGCGGGACGAGTCCCTCATCTTGCCCGTCAATGACAGTATCAGCGTCACCCTCGATCCCGCCCACCTCTGCACCACCACCACCGTCGCCGTCAGCCCCGCCTTCACCCACGACTGCATGTGGCTCAACGGCAAGGTAACTGAATCAGTCTTAAAGTTTGCGTCTTTGATTGCTTCAAGAGCTTGAATGAATCTTTACCACCTTTCTGGGGCGATGCTGATTCATGGGCATTTCTTTATTTTGCCGCTTAGTACAGGAAATTTCTCTATCCGGAAGTAGATACCAGAACTGTCTGCGGGAGATTCGTCGCCGTGCCAGTGATTTGGAGGATAAAGAAAAGGGTCTCAAAATAGAGAAGAAAGATTGGGAGAAGCTTCATCTGCATATTGCATCTTTCAATAACTTCCCTACTGCAGCTGGATTGGCTTCCTCTGCTGCTGGTTTTGCCTGTCTAGGTAAAAATCTCATCTTGTATACGCAATTCATCTTTTGTTTTATAATGTTGGTACTTGGTTCATTTGCGTTTGTGCTTCAAAGTGTTTAGAAAAGTTTCGTCGTCAGCCAAAGTTACTAGCTTTTTTGGCATTGTAGCTTGGCAACTGGCTAACCATCCAAGTGTTATAGTATTAGTACATTTTTTAGATCACTGGAACTAAACTATTTGGCATCAAAAGTTGAAAGATTCAGTACAAAGATACATATGGTGATGGTTCAGATATTCATTAGCCTTAGAGTTGAGCTAAATTATTGTATTAGTTCTCCTTCAATTTTCTGTTTTTCTTGATCTGTAACTAACTTGCATAAGCTCTATTGTTTGTCATTTTTTAGTTTAAACGTGGTCACTAGTTAAATCGTAATACTTGCTTAATCCACACTTGTTTCGTGGCAGTATAAAAATCTTGTAGGGTTATCCGGTGTTACTACTTAATAGCTTGATTGTAATATTTTTATAAAATTCAAAGTTATACTGTTATATTCTTATACTGAATTGGCATGATCTGATCTTGATTTATATTCTTGTACTTGGATGCAGTGTTTGCCCTTTCAAAGCTGATGAATGTGAAAGAAGATGCGAGCCAACTTTCTGCTATAGCTAGGTACCACTGTTACTGATATACCAGTAGTTCAAGACTCAAGTTCTAAAGTTTTCAGTTCATGTGTAATGCTACTGAGTGAACAGATAAAAGTGTGTAAAGAGAAGAAATTTAATTTACTTTAGGTAAAGAAACCTAGTTTACATTAGTTGCAAGATGTGTCGTTGTAGGGGCTAGGGAAAACTCAGCTTAGTTTACTGGTTGCCATCTGTTCCACATTCTGCTTCTCATCAACTCTATGCACCTCATTTGATTATCACTTGCAGCTGATTTCTTCTATTCCTTTTCCAATACAGGCAAGGTTCAGGCAGTGCTTGCCGTAGTTTATTTGGTGGATTTGTCAAGTGGATCATGGGACAAGTAGGTTTTATACTTCATAGAACAATCTCCTGGTTTTGAATACCTTTTATGTCCATTTACCATATCATTCACTTCTTTTCTTTATTACATTAAGGATGAGGATGGCAGTGACAGCGTAGCTGTACAACTCGTCGATGAAAACCACTGGGATGATCTTGTTATCATTATTGCTGTGGTATGCTCCGCCCACCTTTCATTTTTATTTTCATTTTCTGGTTTAGTCAGACAATAACTTATCGGCTTTGTGCTGGTACTGTTTATGTTATTTTCCAGCAAGACCAAATTTTTTATTAATTTACCACTTTAATTCAAGGATTTTCATTCTAAAATGCCCTTTCTTTCTTTATCTTCTAGTAATATTTGCTTTCAAAGATTGACTTATGGCGTATTATGATCTAAGAGAATGTATGAGGAAATTTAAAAAGGAACGTATATCAAGATTACTCAGATGTGAAACACAAGTATTGGGAAATCAGGATTTGTATCTGAAATTTATAGTCTTGTCGAGATGCTTTGAAGTTGTTGCTTGAGGTTCAAGTCCTCACTCCTCCTGTGAAGTCTAATATGTTTGCAAACAAAGGAGAAAGATTTGTTTCGGAAGTTGTTATGATGATAGTCTTTTCTTTCGTTATTTATTGCTAAATTCAAGTTCAAACTGCTCTTCCCTCGGGTCGCTTGAGGATGTTGGAACAGGCGTTTCCGTGAGCCATTCTAGGAATTTGTTCTTTGTTTCTTTTCATGTAGACTTGCAAATGATTGAGTCATAGCTGTTTTTGACATCTAAAAATTTATGAGAAAGACAGTTCCCGGTTATCAGTCCAAATTGACTAATGTTCTGTAATTTTGCATTTCAGGTCAGTTCACGGCAAAAAGAAACTAGCAGCACGTCAGGGATGCGCGACACTGTCGTGACAAGTCCACTCTTGCAACACAGAGCTAAGGTGTGATTAGTCTTTCTAGTAAAACTACTGGCCGACCAGTTGAACTGGGTTGATTTTGGCATCTTAAAACCGATTGGCGCCTCATTTTCCAACAACCACATCGACACCCATCTAATGTCTTTTTTACTTTATAGGAGGTTGTGCCAAAACGGGTGGTGCGGATGGAGGAGGCCATAAAAAATCGCGACTTCGCTTCTTTTGCACAATTGACGTGTTCCGATAGTAACCAGTTTCATGCTGTCTGCTTGGATACATCTCCTCCTATTTTTTACATGAATGATACATCACACAGGCAAGTAATTCTTTCTTTTTGATTCCTTCTTATATAGGAAAAATAAATGTCGTTTTTTCTTCTGTATTAGCTATTTTATTTAAGGCCTAAAGCATAACATTACAATAAATTTGAAAATTTCAGATTAATCAGTTACGTTGAGAAGTGGAATCGCTCTGAAGAATCCCCTCAGGTATTGCTCGACCAAGAGACTCTGAAGCTATTGCCATTAATTGAATTTGGAATCATGGAGCTTCAAAGTTCAAGAACACTATTTCTTATGGATGCCTCGTTTATCTATACTTATGTTTCTAATAACTAGATAAATATCTAAGAGAGGATGAAAATTACAGGTGGCATATACCTTTGATGCTGGGCCAAACGCAGTTCTAATTGCACGGAACAGAAAGGCCGCTACACAGTTGATGCAAAGGCTTCTCTTTTACTTCCCTCCAAATTCGGATACTGACCTGAGCAGGTATATTGTACTCCATCTAGTTGCAGAAAATGACACAAACATACATGACTCTTGTGGTTTCTGGACCCTATATTATCACTATACTCACTAATACGTAGAGTCCTTGCATGCGGAATTTTATCTGTTCGTAATTCTGTAATCTCCTGCGTGTTCACAGTTACGTTATTGGCGATAAATCCATACTAGCAGATGCTGGGATTCAAGGCAGAGAAGATGTAGATGCATTGTCGCAACCTCCTGAAATCAAGGATGTCAGTCCTGCCCCTAGATATGCTGGGGATGTGAGTTATTTCATTTGTACAAAACCTGGACGAGGACCCGTTCTGCTGGCCGATGAAAACCTGTCTCTTCTCGATCCGAAGACCGGCATGCCAAGGTAGTTGGAATACCGCCTCAGTTGCTATCTTGTCTTCTCAGATCAGCTGATTTTCTGATAGTTCATCAGAAGGCTTCCTCATTTGTTTTCATGCTTTTCGCGGAGCAGCAGTCGCCTCTGCAGATAGAAAATTTCATCCCTGTATCTTTGAACGAGTTTTCCATTTTTAAGCAGTTTTCTTTCACCATGTCTTGTTTGATATAATGATGAACAAAGTGTTGAAGTACCATTTCACAACTAATGAGAGATGCAACAGAAACATACATAGCAGCTCATTTCAGACAATGTTTACATTCAGTTTTCTCAAGCCGAAAGGCAATTTTTTATTTCTTCAGCAGGATCATCACCGATCGATGATCCGGGCTTGTAATTTCCAGGCCTTAAGCCTAGAATGAATAATGTAGCCCTAGAGAAGCTATGTTGTTTGTGGCAGTTAAAAAGCTCTAGCAATGGCTTCACTCATTCCATCAGCAAATGGATACAAGTGCCCATAACCAGGCAACTCATGGTATTGAATCCATGGAAGCTTTTCTGCGATGTAGCGTTGAAGGACTACCGGCACAAGCCTATCATCATCGCCCTGCCAAAGATGCACGGACCCTTCATTGTTTGGAAAAGGGTTCTGAAGCTCCATCGGATCAAATTCCCATTTCCCGAATCCAATCATCAGATCGCGATGCAGAGACTCATACACTCCCTGTTGAACTGCCTGCATCTGAACACAAATACAATACACAAAGTTTCAAGCAAAAGATGATATTTTTCTTGCAAAAGATTACTAATATTTTCCAAGCTGAGAGCTTCACTCTTAATCAAATGACAGCAACTGTGAGCAAAGGTGAACAATGCACTACCTACCCTGTGTTCCTGTTTGCCAGCAAGTTTAGGCAAAATCTCAAGATCTTGACTGGAAAACATCTCCTTCCTGCGACCTATGACAGTGGATGCAGGAAACAATTTCTGAGTGTTCCACCAGTAAATCAGCTTTGGGGCATAATGTACAACCCGCAGAGTCCATTGGTCCGGTGCAGGCTGCTGGCTGTAGGCTTCAGCCGACAAGTTGGATGGGAAGCTGGGCCACCAATAGTTCACAACCGGAGCCAAAAGAGTTGCTCCGGCAAGTCTGGAATGCAGAAAATAAAGCAACAGTCAAGCCAACACTACATCAATCCTCATGTTTCAGACATTTACTTAACTCTCTTGTTGTGCAGTTACCTATGGGGGATGTACTTGAGGCAACTCCAAACACTGTGTCCTCCCATGGAGTAACCAAGCATGTAAAACTTAGGTCCAAACCCGAGCTGATCAGCGAGCTCTTCTATGTCAAGCGCCAAGCTTCTCAATGTCCGTTTGGGATCAGGGTCACTTTCTCCATAACCTGGCCTATCAAATGAGACAATGTACAGCCCCAGTTCCTCCACAACTTCCTAAAATGAAACATCACTATATAGTACTTCCACTCAATGACAGATCACTTTTTATTTTTACTTTACCAAAGGAGCTTAAGAAAGTGCAGTGGATAAGTACCGGGGGAAGGTTGATTATAAGCATTTCGTCGTGTCTTGAAGAGGCGAAGCCATGGGCGAAGATGACCTTTCGTTTGGCCTTCTCTCTCGGGACACCTTGCTCCTTGTAGGCCAAATGCCTCCCATCCCTCAGCTTAATCCTGGTAGCTGTGATGGGAGGTCCTCCTGGTGTTCCACAAATCTTGGAAGGAGGCTGCTGCAGGATGGCCTGATATGTCCATGCCACCAAACCCAATAACAACACCACTATAATTTCTCTAAGCATCCCTGTAATCAAGATCCTAGAAACAAGAATCTCAATGATAAATCTAAACAAGAAAAACCCCTCTCCTCCTTTTACTCGGGCAATAACAAAAGAAGGCTAATACTACTAGTAATTCAAGGGAGAAGCCATTAACAGATCCATAGACACAAAAGCAGGTACTAAAGATTCAGCCTTTCAAAAAAAAAACAAGGTAGTAAAGATTCCATTTTGAGAACAATTTGGCTATAACAGAAATGAAAAGAACTGGTGGTAATAAGATTAAATACCTTGGGGTGAGACAGAAAGAGAACCTGGATGAAGAAGAGAGATTCTGGTCAAGGCAGGGTTCAGTTCAGTGGTTGGATTGGAACCTGTGTGAAAAGACCCAAAGACAAAAACTTTGAGTGGAACAGAAGAACAACCCCAGCGATTAGGCATAAATGAGTATGGTGAGTGTTAAATTCAACACCAACCCCATGAAAGATGGACCCCAATCCAATATTATTTGCAGAAAATTAGCTGAGGAGTTGTCACCCGACAAAGAAGTTTGGAAGGTGGATCAACGGCTGAGGAAACGCTCTAATTGACTGGAATACAAATTCCAGTTCTCTGGTTTTTTAACTTTTTTTTTTTTTTTTTTTTTTTGGTGGTTTACCTTACTTTGGACGCCATTTTAGACGGAAGCAAGCAAAACGTTTTTCTTTGTTTGATGAAGCAAGATGTTAGTAAGATTGTGAACGTTTCTAGCCAGGCAAGAAATTTATGTCAAAGATCCGACAAACCCCAAAATTTTAATCCATAAAAAACGACGTTTAATTCAGTAAACTATTTCTTTCTTTATTTTTTTGGTTTTCTCAGAAAATTTGAAACATTTTATGTTTTTATTACAACTTATACATCAAGTGATCAAACATACTGAGTTGCGTCATTCATTAATTTTCATCTAAAATAAACATTTCAATAAACAAGAATTTAAAGAATATATGAATAGGGCACCTTTTTTTTTGCTTTTTTGTTTTATAAAATAAACAATGAGAGGATTTAGTATTTTATGTCCATACAAGAAAATACTATATATATATATATATATATATATAGGCTACGCATTGTGTAGTCTCTACACATAAGATGTAATAACCGCGCATCTATCTCGTCGGCAACAGTCGTCGTGACATCCGACGAAACGTCCACTCCGTCTCTCCAACCCTGAAACCACTATGAAGCGCAACTCAACAACCAAACCACCATCAAAACATGTCACTGTGTCTCCGGTGAAACTTTCCATCGGACTCGAGGACGCTTCCGTTGTTTCCGCCGTGAACTTCAGATCTGCTTCTAAAAACCAAATTTGTCAAACTCAGCAACATAAACAATACCAGAGTTTGCCCGCTATGAAACTCCAGAACCACCAAACTTGCAAACGATGAAAAATTAAAAAAATTCTGACTTAAGAAATCTAGAAAAAATGATAATGATCTGAGTAAGTAATCATGTCGATCTACTGTGCGCTATCTTTATAGGCAGCAACTCAAAAAATCAATGTTGATCAAAGTAGGTAGTTATGTCGATCAGAGTAGGTAGTCATGTCGATCTGAGTAGGTAGTCATGTTGATCTGTTTTTTTCCAATACTGATAAAAGTAGATAGTCATGTCGATCGGAGTAGGTAGTCATGTTGATCTGCTTCGAGTCATGGCGATTGGAGTAGGTAATTATGTCGATCTGAATAGGTAGTCATGTTGATTTTTTTTTTTTTCCAATGCTGATCAGAGTAGATAATCATGTCGATCTGAGTTAGATAAACATACATAAGACTTAGATCAACATGCATAAGAGATAAATCAGCATACATAAGAGTTATATCAACATACATAAGAGATAGATCAGCATACGTAACAGTTAGATCAACATACATAATCACTATATGAATCTACATAATCAACATAGAAACCGACAAGAGTTACATCAACATATATAAAACTTATATCAACATACATAAGAGTTAGATTAGCATACATAAGACATATATCAGCATACATAAGAGATAGATCAACATACATTTAATGTTGATCAATATTGATCACAATGTAAATCAATGTTAATCACCAATCAACATTTATTATAATGATGTCGATCGAAACAAGTCATCATGCTGAATGTTGATCACACACGACAATGATGCTGATCAGGTGTAAGGACATGTTGATCACTATGTAAATCAATATTGATCACCATGCAAATCAACATTTATTCTGGGGATGCCGATCGAAATAAGTTATCATGTTGATTGACATTTAATACTGATCGGTCAAGACAACAATATCGATCACAAGACGTGAGTGACAAACTTGTAAATAACCGAAATACTTATACGCACGCGTACGCTGTGCGCATTTTAACCTGGACCATATAGTATATACTCCCTCCGTCCTGAATTAATTGGTTCATTTGACAATCACGTTTCAAAGTTCAATATTTGACCCAAATTTTCATAAAGATAAGTAATAAAAAAAAATCCAAAAAAAAATATATTTAGAAAAAGTATGTTGCAAATTATGATTGAAATATAATTTTTTTAACTTTAAACATCTAAACAT
>JBBYHH010363959.1:0-12002 GCA_038382905.1 Daphne laureola | reverse complement strand
TTTGAGTCGATCATTAAACTCTTAAACATGAAAAACAAACATATCTATTAATGAGTTACGGAGGGAGTAGTATTTTCTTACTTTGATACCCACTCCGCGGCAATGCCCGGTGGCCAAATTCTAGTGTAGTACTAATTGAAAGCGAAGTCCCAACTGGTTTTGTTAGATAGCTTAGGTGGTTTTGTTAGATAGCTTAGGTGAATCACGCATTCTTTACCTCTATGGGTTTGTTCGTAATATCAGGGTTTGAACGAAACCTGATATTGAATTACAATATTAAATCACACAATCATTCCCATTTATTCAAAATTTTCAGAAAATTCTCAAATTTTTAAAATTTTACAATTTCACCATCATCTTCTCCAACAATTCCCCGTTGCCCAAGTTCTGCAACTCGCTAACCCTCTTCATCAACACCAACTCTTCGCACCTGTCATTGAGGTGATGGTGACCCAAAACCCCTATTATCTTTAGTTGATTTGCTGCACAAAACTAACACTTGCCACCATCGACGTCATCGATCTGACGGCTTGGCAAGACCACCAAAATGTGAGCTGGGTGACGAGACGAGCACAACTCGATGGTAGCACAAGCCCATCTTAGTGGGTCGCTTCCAATTGGTGGTCGGAATCACCGATTACTACAGATCTAAATCTCGGATGTCACGAGATTGCTCCGGCTTGGCACCGAGTCTTGACTTGGCCGAGATCAGCAGAGGCGATGGAGTTCTCCTCTTTCACCACGTGACGGATGTCGTAGGCTTTCAGCGGCGGACCCTGGCCTTGGGCGGCGGTTTCCGCAGCCACAGAGTTGATCGACGTGTGAGCCTGGTTGGCGGCTGCCGTAGAACTTCGCGAGAAAGAGGGTGGCATGAGCCTGGTTGGCGGCGGCCAACCAGGGTTCGATGTATGGCAACTGCAATGTTGGTGAAGAAGGTGGCGACAGTTGTAGCAACAACAGTTTGATTTTGTAGAGAGGTGAACTGATTGTGGGATGAGGAAGAATGAGAAGATGGTTATTTTAGCATTTTAAAAAAAATGGGGGGTTTCTGAACTCTAGTTAAAAATCAAGATGGATTTTTTTTTGCATTTATCAATGCCACTTAATATCAGGGTTTTCTCAAACCCTCTTATATGTAGAGTACTTTGATAGAAATTGTATGCGCAAAGAAGAAATAAAACATCTAGATAGCTTTGAATTACACTTTGAAGTGAAGCCCAACAAAATGGAGAGAAATTTTATTTTGAATTGTATTTGTTACTGCCATTCTTTTTTCTTTTAACAACAATTTTTTTTTTTTGGATCAAGCATTACTGATTTACTGGACCTCTTTAATGGGTAGTTTTCTCATTGATGTTTTCTTCATACAAAAGAATCGAACTCGAGATTGTGAATAAAGAATAAACTTTAAGTGTAATCTTTCCTTATAAGAAAAGCTCTTACCACCAATTTTTTTATTCTCTTATCTTAAACTTTGGATCAATTAGAGTTTCTTTTTCCTTTCACTAAGATGGATTCCATAGGCATTCTATTAGGGGGTTTCAAAGTTAAAAATTGAGGGGAATATAATTCATCAAATTTATCTGAAATTCACGGTGAATTATTTTTTTAAATTCACCAAGTGTTGGTTTGAGCTTCCGCGAAAAAAGCGTGAATCCAGCCTCTGTGGTGGAGGGCTCTGTGAAATAGCTTCACCAGTTGTGGAGTAAAAGCGACGCCGCCGCCGTGGAAATGAACAAATGGGTTGGGGATTTGAATATGAACTACTTGATGCTCAGGTTAGTATAAGGCAGCAGTGGATCAAAGGCGGAGCAGCAGCGCGTGAGGGACGGCTATGAAAGGCAGATCTGGACATGGACAGAGTCGCAGCGGAGTGGGTGGAGGAGCTTCCTCCAGTTCCTGCGGTAGCTAGATCTGCACGGCTATGAAAGGCAGATGAAGAAAGCAGCGAAAGACATGGACACAGTCGCGGCGGAGTGGGTGGAGGAGATTCCTCTCGTTCCTGCGGTGGCTAGATCTGGACGGCTATGAAAGGCAGGTGAAGAAAGAAACGGCAGACATGGACAGAGTCACAGCGGAGTGGGTGGAGGCGCACCGGAGGAAGATATCAGAGAGTAGTCAAGAAGATGAGACCGATTTTGCAGATGTCTTGCTCCTTGCTCTTCATCAGATGGATCTTGATGGTCACGATTTTGCAGTGAACGTGAAAATTGAGAATTCACTTCTCAGGTGAATCACCATAGGTCCGATTTTGTTTGGTGTAAAATTTAAGTATCTAACGTGAAAAACCGAGAGTGAAAAATACAATTTTTCACTTTTAAACCCCCAATTTTGAAACCCCCTATTGTCCCTTTGGATTTTCTTATCAATTGTCAAGAGTTTCAACTTTTCTATCCAATATTTTTTGTAAAGGAACACACTAATAAAAACCAAAGCAAAGGTCCTATTAAAAAAAGATAGAGGGCATAATGGTCGTGACTGATCAGCATGATTAACCGATGAACAACATAGGTAGATCAATATGATAAAACTATTGATCAACACTAAAGAGAAGTAGATCCACATGACAAGATTTTTTATCAACACTGAAAAAAACTGATTAACATGACAAGACTTCTTATCAACATTAAAGAGAAGCATATGAACATGATCAACATTTGACAGAAGCATCAACATTGGAAAAAAATAGATCAACATGAGAATACTATTCATCAATATTGAACAAGAGACGATCCACATAACAAGATTAATGATCAACATTGAAAATGAGTAGATCAACATGAGTAGACTACTGATCAGTATTGGAGATAATCATATCAATATTAGACAGAAGCTGATCAACATGACAGAACTAGGAATCAACATTAAAAATGAGCAGATTAACATAACTAGACTACTCATCAATATTTGATAAAAGCATATCAACATTTGAGAGAGGCTGATCAATACGACAAAACTATTGATCAACATTGAAAAAGAGCATATCAATATGAGTAGAAGCAGATCGACATGATCAACATTGGACAGAAGCATATCGACATGCTCAACATTCGACAGAAGCATGTCAACATGACAAGACTACCGATCAACATTGAAAAGAAACAGATCAACATGACAGGACTACTGATCAACATCAGACAGAAATAGATCAACATGACTACCTATTAAGATCATTATTATTTTATCTAGATTTCTTAAGTTCGAAAAATATCAAATTTACATCATTTTCTATTTTTGTGGTTCTAAAGTTTCATCGTAGGTAAATTTTGACAATGATTGTGTTGTTGAGTTGTGTTAGTTTGGTTACGAGAAGCAGATCTAAAATTGCGTCGGAATAATCGCGACGAAAAACTCATCAGAAGAGACAATAACATGTGATGGTGACAATGATTTTGTTGAGTTGCGTTCGGTGGTGATTTCGTAACTTCGGGAATGGAAGTGGAAGCTTCAACGGAAATGCGGTACCATATCGTGATGTTGAAGTTACCGACAGGAAGCACTGTAACAATTGATGTAATTACTATTATATCTCAAACGTATAGACTACAAATATTCGCAGTCTATCGCTACTCTTAACAACAAAAAAAAAGAGTGGTAAGGTCAACCCAAGCCTCACCAAACCCAGCGGACCATCATCACCAGCAATTAATGAAGCTTACTCGCACCGTGGCAGTTAGTTGACCAAGCTCAGCTGACCAACCGTGTACGGTTTTTCTTCATTTTTAGTTTTACTGTTCTCTTCTTCTCTTTCATTTCCTTCTTCAGAAAATGAACAACTTGGGAATCATGAATGGTAATCAAGCACAGCATTGATCAAAAGAGATCTAAAACATAAGACAGGTATTGTCTGGTACATGAGTTAGAAAATTAGATAAACTCATAATAACACCTTAAACCCCTCCCTAAGCCACTTGCTTCTTCAGTACCCTTGCTGTCCAATTGGCATTCCAAAGCTATCCAAACGCCCAGACCCAGGATACGCCTTGCTTGCAAAACTTGTGTACAATGAAGACTTATTATTAACTCTCCTGTTGCCAGAACTAGACCTCTCATACTGAGTAGTCCTCTGCCTAGGGGCACTCACTGATCTTATCTTGGCTTTGGAAGATTCTGTGTAGGACATGTAACTTGGGAAGTATTCTGAATACCCACTCGGGTAGCTTTTAGTACAATCACTTCTAGTGGGAGTGAATGAGCTTCTTCTAGAGGTACCACCATTTTTTGATGATACAGAGCAGAACAGAGGGCTGTTAACAGCAGTGTACATCGGTTCCTCTATTTCGTGACCGAACGTCGATGGACCTAAAGACTGCACTTCCGGGGATGAAGGACTGGAGCCTGTTTGATGGGAGTCGTCCTTTGAATTGGTGAAGGAGGAGATGAACTGTTCGGGTGTTAATGAGAGGTGAGTTGAATAGAATAAGTTCCTTCTTCTAGCGGTGAAGGGTTTTGATGTATCGACTTCCACGATCTTATCATCCCTTTCGTGTACTGAAATGTTTGTTCTTGTTGAAGGCACGCGATCCGACCAATTCCACCCGTTGCTTAATCTATCCTGATCAGCTAGTAGTCTCCCGTTCGAGGATTTACAGCCATTTCTCTGCATTCCATTGAAACAAGGTTTTCTCAAACACATCTAAAACCCACACTCTACAGAAGTACACCCTTCATTTAGAGAGAGAGTACTATACCTTCAGATTGCTAGGCTGCTCGAATTTCGCACTCCTTGATCGAACAGGATGTTCAAGCTTCTCCGGTGTCTGCGGACCCTGCACATTGGCTTCCTTATGATCATCATAAATAACAATCTAAAAAGAGCTAAATGATAGCACTAATGTTACAACTGAAATATGAACCTGATGGTATAATTACTTAGGAGTAGTTACTAGTAATAATATGGAGTAATTCTTTCAATCAAAGAGAAATCCAAGGACAATGAAGGCATTACCTTTGACAGTTACTGTAAAAAAATAAGTCAATCACTGATGTATCTCATAGAACTAGATGAATCAACACAAGAAACATGTATTACAATCACTTGTGACTTCTACCACTTGTATACCATTCAACCCAAAGAGAACACAGAATTGACAAGTTGTTATGAACATAAAGGGAAAGGGGACCCTCATTTCAGGAAGTACTAAGAAATAAAAACTGAAACTTTAAAATCCCAATAAAAACTTTAAAAGAACTTATGGAGGGAAAACTAGGCCTACTCACAGGATGGTGGAAGTGGGTGGATTTGCTGCTTGACTGAGAAGACTCCGAGACTTGGGACCGTCCAACGCGTGCACGAACCTGTGCCCGAAACAATGCTTGCATACTTCTCATCCATTGTGCAGTCCTTTTCCTCTCAATATGACCTCTAACCAAAGCTTGAAGCCTCACCAATCCTCTCAATGCACGAAGCGCCCTTCTTGCCTTCAAATGTTCATAAAATCAGATTAACCTTTACTGGAAAGAGCTCGTTTCTAAGGTCCAAGTCCAACAAAGCAAGGTTCAAAAAATAATCATCAACAACTTTACACAACTGGGTTTACTTAACTTGAGATTAAGAATAAATCAAGCAGGAGGAACGTAACTTAAAAGTGAGAAAGCAACTCAACCATATCGTACATGAGTTAGAAGATAAGCGAGGTAAGTAGTGTAGGACCGCGTTGAGCCCATTCATTAAAAAGCTTTCACTCAAAAGGAAATTTTTGAAAGTAGCGCCAAAGGAAAAAAAGAGAGCAAATTGCAAGTACCTGTTTTTAACATTCTGTGTACCTAGAACAAGTAAAATGGAAAAACTTTGGGATAGGCAGCACTAAAATCGCCGTGAATAAGAAAAGAAACCTTTTGCGTCTCCAAATAAACTACACTGAAAATACACACACATAAATGAAAGAGAAAGGGACGTCTCAGTAGCCAGTAGCCGCCCCAGAGGGAAAAAGGCCAAACCTTTCTCACATGACCCAAGGAAACATGTTCATTGCACCAACACTTTTTTTTTACCCTTCAAGTAAAAACTAAAAAGATCATCTTTTACTGAACAGTACTCCTTAAATAAAGAGTAACAATGGTAACTTCTATCTTTTGCTAGTGATTCTGAGAAATCAAGTGGATTTCCACAAAGTGTGGTTAATTTCATGTTTTACAAGTAAATCTCGTTTTCCTAAGGGGCAAAATCAACTTCTTGCTTGGACCCTACCTCCACTAAGAAGAAAACTCCAGATCTACAAATACAATCACCAGAAAACAAAGATGGCCAAAGATAGGCTGTCCTCTTTTCTTACGAACTTTCCATGAGAACTACAGGTCCACAACACGAGCTCTAATGGGGTCCAAAGCTCTTAACTTCGGATCGCTAAATGTGTTGACTTCTAGGATTAAATGGACATCATTTTAGCAATAAAATAGTAATCAACAACAAACTAACCCCATTAAAGAACATAATATCAGACTTGGCAGAATGGGAATTACTAAATAACTATAAAATCAGAGGTAGATTATGTTCACCAAATGTTTACAAACAAGTGGCCAAGCAGCGGAAATGGACGGTTGTTGACAATTATCACCAATAATTCAGAGGTCAGCCATTAAGGATTTGTATCAACAGAGAAAGACTGAAAAAACAAAAAAAAAATGTGCGTTTTGTGCAGTGCCCCCCATCTTTTTCTGGTACGGAACTGAAGAACAGCTGAAGAAATCAACAATTCATGTACAACAAGGGCGACACAGACGAAGAACAAAACGACAATGACGAAGAAGAAAACGACATTATTTAAACCAGAATCCTGCAATGAAAGCAGAGGCCGAGGAAAATGCCAAGAAACAAAAGAGTTTCTGCAAATTCAGAATCCCGAAAACTTCCAGAAAATATAAGCGGCTGAAAATAAATAAAACAACGTGGACTAACCAAATATCCACGAAACGTCGACTGAATCTTCACGGCGGCCCAGTGGTCACGGTCTCCAAAATCCGCCACCGGAGACCGGCCACTGCTCGTGAGCCTAACGGCGGCGGCAGCGGCTTGAGCAGCAGCGACGGCAGCATCAGCAACAGCCGCCGTAGCGGCGGCGACAGCAACCGCATGTTTCCCCGGATCGGCGACGGCGTCAGAGACGTCGATCGGGTGTCGAGAACTGTATGGAGAGAAATCCGGGTTGTTTCTGTTTCTGGGTACAGAGATTTCGTTTTTGTCTCGGAGGGATTTGACGAAACTCCACCGACGCTTATCACGGGTGGAGGCGGCACTGCGAAAGGTGGGAGACGACGGAGGGAGGGTGGGGTCTGGTTTTTTGAGTCCGAGAAGATTCCGGAACCATTTCGTAGCCCTCCCCATGGCCCGAAATGGAGTATTAAAGAGTTGAAAGAAGTTGAAATTTTGAAAGCATTACATGATCTGCAATGAAGAAGAATTAAGAGAAGAGAGAGTTGAAGTTGAATTTGAAGGGTGGAGTGTTTTTCCGGAAATGCGGGGATCGGACGGTGAAGCGGAAGGTTAGAGTGGAGAGAGTGTTAGTAGTAGAAGTAGACGTGTTCTGAGTTCTACTTCTAAATTCTAATGCTATGGACCGCACCGGCCGCGTATTTTCCTACGAGGCAGCAATCAACCCAAGAACCGATCCATCTTTACTTATAATTCTCAAATAAGTCAATTTTAAAAAATAAAGATAAACATTATAAAAAGTGAAGAAAAATATATTTTAAAAAATTGGATATCAAATTATTATGATTCACATCTCAATTTTTTAATTTTTATTGTCTAAAAATACGTGAAAATAAATCATAAATCAAATATTATGAAACTGTGAAAATAAATAATATAATTTTTTACGGATAGAGAAAATTATATAATACTAAATACAAACAACTTAATACAAAAGTGAACAACAAAAAACAAAAAAAAATGACTGAAATTAAATATTTTACCATGACATCAGAAACATACAATTAGTGAAATTAACTAATTATTATAGTAAAAGAGTAAAAGAATTAGACAAAAAAAACTTTGAAAGAAAGATGGTCCATATATATGATTAACGAGAGTGGGTTGTGGGTGAGTTAATATGATTATATAATTGAGTTGGATTTTAGTTAGGATCGGACTTATATTTGTTTTTTTGTTGAAAGGGACTGAATGAGAAAAGTATTACACATATCCTTATAATTTATATTATCTACTCCTATGCACCCAAAGGTTTAGGGGTGGCAGCTGTCATCCCTGGTCCTAGTCTCTTTTAATCACTATATTGGATTATGGGTGAGAAACAAATCAAACGACTCGAGCTCAAACTCTTATGAATCTCACGAGTTTGAGAGATTCGACTGGAAAAGCTCGTGAGTCTTAACGAATTTCACGTAAATACTCATTTTACCTTTCCTAATTAAGTCCCTAAACCTAGTTCCTTCTCCATGGGATTACTCCCCCACCCCCTAAACCGAACTCGAGCCGAGCTTAATATTCACGAGCTCGAGCCTCCGGGATTTAGGCTCGACTCGTTCCCACCCCCAGACTAGATGCTAAAAAATGATCAGCAATTTTAAGTGAACAAATAATTTACATGCAACTTCTAATTGGCCCTGGAGTTTTCTATATATGCTCTCTTTCCCTCTTGTTTTGATGTATTTTTCCATCAAACAAATTGTTCTACACATAAAAAATGAATAAAAAATCCTACTCACCAAATATTTTCCTTTACATAATTCAAATTAATTATAAAAAAATTCTCATTTTCTCCAATTTTTTTACACAACCAAATATTGACAATCATGGCACAGTTGTGCACTGTGAAGGGAAGTGAACAGTGTTCCGTGACAATGAGCAACAGTGTAATCGCAGAATCTGTGTCATCAGTTCACTGCCCAGACCGAATTGGCTCTGCACTGCCGGTCAAACATCAAAACGGATGAGACTGACCGGACCGGCCTCCCACCGATTCCCTTACATTTTACAGTCAACACAAAATCTATCTTTATTTTTGGGAGATTTACTTACATCCCTCCTCAATTTTATCAAAACTTACACTTTCTCTAAACTATTTTTCACAACTCTACTATTTTATCAAAACACAGTTCGAGCTCGATTCGTCTAATGTTTGAGGTCGGTTCAATAGTTCGAGGTCTCGAAAAAATTTAAGAATCTAATTAATAAATAGAAAAAATAAGGATTCAGATGTAAATTATCTCAAATTCATCATCTTCTTTAGATTTGAAGCTCGTGAAACTCGGCTCATTTAATCTGATTCGACTGTTCGAGCTTGAACTGATTCGCGAATGATTCGGTTCGTTTTACAACCCTAACTCGAATTGGCTCACGAGCTGGCCAGTAACGGATCATGAAGGGAGCTTGCCCAGCTCCCCCTCGGAGCAAGATTTGAGTTCCAAAATGTAATAGTGTGTAAAAATTATACGAATTGTATTTTTTTTTAATCATTTTTTTAATAAATACTATGTTAAAATTGTATTTTAATTCATCAAAAATTTTACCTATTATTGCATGTATGTGTTTATTTTTTCCACACGCCTAGTTTTCAGATACTGGATCCAGAATTGGTTCGAGTCGAACCTTAAATATTCGAGTTTGGATGATTTTAATGCTCACGTCCTATCTTCCTGTACAACAATTTTTTCTCTTTGGCAAAAAATCTTCAATTGGTGGCAATTGTGTTCATTTTTCTCAGTTACTTGGGAGGACTTGCTGTCAGAAAATCAAAGTTCTTCTTAGCTTTCCTGCTCGCAACGTAAATGTTGGTGGGCGGTTCGTCTCATCACAGCTTGGACATTGTGATCAAGAAGAAACAACTTCATCTTCAATCCTCCTTTGAAGCAGCTCAACACCTCAGTTTTGGATATCTCATGTCTTTCATTTGGATTTCGAACAGATACCACAAAGCAAAAATTTTTTGATCAGAATGGATCCTAAACCCCATGGAGACCATCAAGAACTGTTAGCGGTCTTGTTTACTCTTCATTTCAGCTCCTCTTCCCTGTTTTCTTGATCAAACTAAGAGTGGGGGTGGTCTGGGTCTCCTTCTTGGAGGCTTAGCTCCTGCCCCTCTTCCTCTCCCTCTTCTTCATTAATATAAGGATGCTTTTTAAAAAAAACAAAAAAAAAAATTAATGCTCAAACCAAACCTTCAACTCGAGTTAAGATTCGGGACTTGTGAAATTTAACTTATTTAAATGTGGTTGGAGTTCAAGTTCAAATTAACTCCCGAAAGACTCTAATTCAATTTACAACTTTGTAAAAGAGTATATGAAATGAGAGAACTTGAAAAGATATAAATGAGACATATGAAAAAGTGAAGTATCAGATGCTATATTTTCTTATTAACATTGATCAAACAGTAGGGAGAATCAGAGCCGATGCAGAGGGAAGGCCATGCCGTGTAGCAGGATTTTACCCAGAAATTTTGCAACTTTTGGAAAGCAAACAAAGCACTGACGAATGGCGCAGAAGAAAAAAAAGGAACATTGGAAAAAGAAAAGACTGTGTAGGTTTCAGTCCAGGGATAAAAACATGGTGTATATCTAGGATCTAACACAAACAAATCTCAGTCCCTCCCTGCACGGACTGGACATAACACTAACTCTCACTTTTTCACTTGAAAACACCAAAATGATAACTCCAAATACCCCCCACACTTCTATGTCTTCTACTACTCTCTTAAATCTCACACTTCCACATTTAAAGATACACACTTCTATTACGCATTTTATTACAAGTTATTATCAAATATGCCTCATGTTACACCCAAAAATATGTTCTTGATCTCTAAATGACTAAATCCCACTTATTTCCCAAAATTGTCAATTTGTTTTACCAAAAAAGTGATACTATTGGTTCTAAATATTAACGATTTGAAATCGTTTCATTAATTCTTACATTAGTTTTTTTTTGTATTTTGTATATTATGATTATTGTCCAATTAAGTTGATGGTTAATTTTTTGAGATCTTACAAATTTATTTTAAATGGTAGTTACATACTTACTTCATACTTTATATTTCAAAATTTAATGTTTGACTCAATTTTTTATAAAAATAAATAGTGAAAAAAATATGGAAAAATAAACTATTTAGAAACTTTATATTTCAAATTATGAGTTGGCATATACATTATTTAGCTTTACATATCTAAACATTCATAAATAAAATTATAGATTAAATACTAAATAGATAAAATAAATTTGATAGAGTAAAGAAGAAGTATTTTTATCATTTGAAGGACCAATGACCATAATCAGATGGAGATGGAGATCGAGTTAATCCTCTCTTATCATTAACCCTATTATGGGTATGTTTGGTTGGCAGCATTAGGAGAGATGATATAGTTTTAATCCCATTTTCACTCTTTATCCTTTGTTTGGTGTGTACAATAATGAGATGACAATCATCTCTTTTATCATTTTTTATCCTATAAAAATGGGAATAAATAATTTATCATTTCTCATGCGCAAATGTTATTTACCCACTAGTGGTGAAAACCACTAGTGGTGTAAAGTCTATAATGCCTCTTTAATAAATTTATTTGTTGATCTAATCAAAACTTTCACATAGATAAAGATTACTGCAATTTCATAGATCTCTCGCATCTTTGCTTTCGGTGGAGAAACACGGGCTTTTCCTGCTATTTGCTTCTCCGGTCATCAATCTTCTTCAACGCCTCCACCGTCTACAACAGATCTCGGTGATTCTCGAGCTCGTGACCGTCCAACCACGACGGCGAGATCTACGGCGAAGCAAATCGGCGACTCAACCATCGCGATCTCCGATTCACCGAGTCACAACCGCTACTTCACTTGACGATCCTACCGGTGGATCCGATGGCTCCATAATTCGGTGGAACCTCTCAAACGGTGAGAAGTCCAACCCATCTCATTACCGGTGGTGACGATACATCTTCATCCGGTGCGATTCAGATTTGTTACTACCGAGCGGTCGACGATCTCCCAAGGCCGGTGAGATGAATGACGACGAACGGTGAGAAGTTCGACGCATCTCGTTGCCGGTGGTGAC